>BGPT01001902.1:83290-102012 GCA_003297045.1 Symbiodinium sp. clade C Y103
GATAGATAGATAGATAGATAGATAGATAGATAGATAGATAGATAGATAGATAGATAGATAGATAGATAGATAGATAGAGAGATAGATAGATAGATAGATGGATGGATAGATAGATAAATAGATAGATAGATAGATAGATGGATAGATGGATAGATGGACAGATGGACAGACAGATAGATAAATAGATAAATAGATAGATAGACAGATAGACAGATAGACAGATAGACAGATAGACAGATAGACAGATAGATAGATAGATGGATAGATGGACAGATAGACAGATAGACATCCCGACATTCCAACCATCTTTCAATCCAGCAGTGGGTTCGCTCTTCTATCCAGGCATCACAACAACCAACCTCTCCTATAGGTTTCCTATCTTTGAAACCTCCGCCACCGCCTTGTGCGGTACTACTGGTAGTGGTATATTATATAATTGTATGGAAAACCGGTAATGAGCACTTGATAATATTTAAGGTACTTTCTTTTTTTGGGGGGGGGGAATGATCCATATTTCCCATAAATCATTGGATATCATGACATCATGGACTTTGCTAGGGTATTGTTTTTTCTTTTTCTGAAAACACTTAAGCCATGATTAACCTGGACGTTGACATTCCATTCCTCATGTCATAGATTATTCTCCTGTATTTTAGGCGGGTTCCAACGCCCATGTTTGATTACCTGAGGGTCATTGCTGTGATAGTGGTTGATTGCTTGGAATTTAATCCGTCATGACTCTTATTCTCAGGGGAGTTGAGTTTCAAGGGTCAGTAATAAGTGTCCGTTTATTTTTTTGAATTTTTGAACATCATTTGCAAAAGTATCTGTTGGACATGAAATGTCCCTAGTATCAATTCGTTGGTTGATGTTCAATTCGGACATTTGCCAACCCCTGCCAAGTCTCACATGCCTAAGTACACTTTGATGCCCCGATGGTTTGTTGCCTGGTGTTTTTTTCCCTGGCAGCTGTGAGCCGGGGATGTAGTTTCGTATGGTCTTAACACATATGGTACAATGGATCAACAAAGAAACTAACCATAAAAAAAGAAAAAACATGTTGTTGCAAGATATCTAAGCAATTTCGACAGGAGACAGTGGGTCTGTTTCTTGATCTTCGCACCTGCAAAAGCACTGAGATACCAGAGTCATGTCCACACGACATCAAGGAACCTTGGCTAAATGGCTTCGCCGCCCTGGAAATCACCATTTAGGTGTGCTTAAAATGCGGCTTCCCAAAAACATCCCAAAACCACGGGAAAAACATGGTTTCAATACTAAAATATACTAAAATGGTCTCATTCTGGATGATTTGGGATACTCCCCATGGATTGGAAACCTCCATTTTTTCACCCAGAAACCGGTTTGCAGTTCGGGTTCGGAAAATCATCTTCGCCAGGAGTCGGAGGGTTTCCATGCAGAATTCTCCACATCAGGGCACAGAATGGTGATGGTTTTGAAGGATAGGAGCAAATCACCAGTTATCACCAGTTAATACAATGGGTTTAGGATGGTTTAGGCACTTAACTCTCTCAATACATTGGGATATCTTTTGGGCATCTGGGAAAGATGCTTTTGCTCTGGGCTACTCCAAACTGACTGGCTTGCTGGCTGGATTTTAGAAAACAATAGCGTGGATATTTCATAGGATCCAAAAGATCAGCAAGGGATGTTCTTTATCTTCAAGTCCGCAAAAGCATGTACCCCCGTGTTCAAAATCATGTACACTCTGGTAAACGTTTACATAACGAACTGGAAAATCACCATGCTATTAGTGGGAAAATCCACTATAACTAAATGGTCCATTTGCAATAGCAAACTGTTAGGCAATACCAGAGGGCAATAGTAGTATAATCATACGAATATATCCATTCATGGATCAGGGATCATCCCTCTAGGACCCACAGAAAGTTGCAACATGCCACAGCTGTTTCCACGGCTGTTTCCACTATTTCCACATCATCTTCGAAGCCCAAAAAGTCTTCGCATTTACCCTCTGGCTATTTAACATACCCATGGAAAATCACCACTTATTATAGGTAAATCATCATTTTTATCATCAATGGGCCATGGCTTCCATGGCTTTATGTTAAATCACCAGAGGGTTTCATAGTAGTATTCACAGATGTTTTCACTCATTGGGTTGGTTTAAGGGAAGATTTACAGGAAACCCCTATATTTGATGGTAAAAACCATTGTTTCCGGTCAAAATTGTCCCTTCAACCAATTGAGTGATTCACCAAAAAACCACGGGATTCCCATGGGCATCCCAGGATACCAACTGGTACCACCAACACTGCACCAACATACCAGCTTTTCGGCACCGGCAAGTGATGCAGTCGCTGGGTTTATGTCAGAGACGAAGCTGGTGCTGCCAGAGATAGGTCAGTTGCAAAATCACAATTGTTTCATAGGTAAATCTGCAATAATGATGGATTTTCATGGATTTTCTATCCTTATGTTAAATGACCAAAGCTTAATTATTTGGGTTGCTAATAGCAGATAGTAGCTATATGCAGGATTTTTCGAACTAGCTATGTAAGGGGGATAATAAACAATTTTCATTGGGGGGTTAAAGATGGAACATGGGCCTTAAACAGAACAGATTTTGCAAGTTCAGCTGAGTTGGTTTGGTTTAGTGGCTTAACTCTTGGTTTTATGGTAGATATCTTAAGTACAGTTCGATGGGCTTAGAAACCTACTTATAATTGGGGCACACTACTTTGAAGATGCTATTTTGTTCAAAGGGTAATAATGACAAACGGGTGGCAAACCCTGGAAAAAAGAGAAACTTGCAGCAACCTGCAACAAAATGATGGATCGATTGGGGTGCAAATGTGCAACCATGACAATGTGGTAAACCCATTGCCACAACAACTACTATTTTGTAATTGCAACCCTGGGGTAACAAACCACCAGTTAACTACAAGCGCATTCCCATTTCAATAGCAGATGATCACTTTTTGGGAGCAACCCCAGTTTCTTCAATCAATAGAGTGTTTTTATCCGGGGTTATTCAGGGTGACGGCAACCGCCCAAAGAAATTTCAAAAAAGGATGATCAGATGATCATTCCGATTTCCTGTGGAATGATTGGCCTGCATCAATCTGCAGCTGCAATCAACTGCATCACCGCATCACGCCTAGATGTCCGAGGGAAGAAGTTGGAAGGGCCGCAGAATGTTCTCAGTGTGAAGCTGAGCCTGAAGGCGAACCTCCTTCAGCTGCTCAAGATACTCTGGGTCAATGCGTGACAATGGTGTTGGGAAAACCTGCTGTGATTGCATGTTGAATATCTCACTCCGTTGTGGGAAACGGAATGAAACAGACAATTCCTACAGGGTGGAAGCACGAATCCGCGAACCGATGGCTTCGGTGGATCAGCGTATGAGGATGACCTTGGCTTGAGACAGACGGTGACTATCTCTCGCCATTGCCATGGGAAATAGCATTCCCATTTTTTTAAAATGGATCTACCATACTAATATATAATATGATATAATATCCATTAATATAACTAATAATCAAACAATATCAATATCACGGGGTGGTCATTTGGGTTGGTGGTTTGGAATTGTTTTTTTTTATTTCCTATGATTTCCTTAGGGGAAACATCACATGGTACAGGATACTAAAAGGGAATCCAACCACCAACCCAACCCACAATTGTGCGTTGAAAAGCTGTGGGACTCCCATGGAATGCCATCTCTTGGAAGAAGCGGACTAAGCGGATGACCTCAGAAAGCCCAGCAGAAAGTGGGCTTCAGACACGTTTCATTTTCACATATGGCTATGGCGACCCAAATTATGGTACCAAAAATGGTTGTTTTTAATGGTAAATTAACATAAAGCAACCAATTTATGGGGTTAATAATTTTGAGCCATACCCATATGTTCACCTAAAAGACATCTCTGTTTCCCAACTATCATGATCACCTACTAAATGATCATTCCAACCATGATTTTGCTTGCTGAATCACAAAAAAACACCATCATTAAGGATGACGATCCCAAGCCTTCAATTTCCTTCCAATTTCAACTGTGAAGGACGCAGTGGCCACGGGCGAAGGGACTCTTCATAGTGACGCATTGTGATGCATATGGAATCCGCCTGAGAATATGGTATCCCCGATTCCAATGGTTTATCATCAGCAATTGAAAAGCCAATCAAACAGTCAAAAGTTAGGGATACATACACCATTTTCCACACCTAAAAATAATGTCGCGCTGGATCTCCTCACTAGATATTCCCATATTGCAATTTTCCCAAATGAAATCCACATTGAAATGGGGAGGTGTTGTACATGTTGAGTGAAACACCCGCCAGCAGGCACTTTTTGCGCCCGAACTTGGGACAAAGTCTCCTTGAGTTCGAGAGGCACCTTGGATGTTCCGGATGGTCGAAATTCACTGGATGAAGTTGTCATGCTGGTCTATAACTAGGTCAACTAGGCTTTGGGCAAAACAGCCATAGTGAATGGGGTTTATAAACAAACTTACCCTCCAGTAAACTAACATAGCTATGGAAAATAGTCAATTTATAGATTATTTACCTATTAAAATAGTGATTTTCCATAGTTATGTTAGGCAATACCAGAGGGTATAATTGGGGTTGCCCCTCAAAGTTGTAAGGATTGAACCTGCCACAAATGGTGAACCAACCATGAATGGGAGCTTTACCCATATCATGAATACGGGAATTGCCAATCATAGGGTATTTACAAACAATATATGGGAATACCATGGGACATTGTAGATATTTGGGTACAACATGGTATGCCTACTTTGACAGCGACCCCGAGTTATCTTTGTTGATTGTTGTATTAACACGTTTAACGCTAGATTTATCCACCAGAAATCGTAGTGACTTCTAGCTTGAAGTTAATGGGACGATTCGGACCCTAAAATGGAGGTACTGTACAATATAAAACCATATTTTGGGGGCATATTCCCTTACATGGCCTTTACATACGCCTTACATATGGTAGGTACCTCCAATTCAATTGCCTGAAATGGCCTCTGAGAAAACCAACTATCCTGTCCTCCTGCTTGTTTTTTGCCAATCGGAAAACTGGCGTAGACAGATCCTTCAAACCAGTTGAAGCAACCAGCAGATTGAGATCACAGAAGTTTTTTGGGCAGGGATCAGCCAGCAATTTGCTTGGGCTGTCATCCACTGTCACTGACCATTGACAGCGTGCCAACCATTGACAGCCTCCTGAAGTGGGTACCCTCTGGTAAACGAACATAGCGAACTGGAAAAGCACCATGTTCAATGGGAAAATCAACTATAAATGGCCATTTTCAATAGCTATGTTAAATTAACAGCGGGTAAATTGTGGACAATTACCAGCCCACCTTCCGTCCATTCTGGGTCACAGGATGAAAAGCAAGACAGTGCAGCCAAGAAATCGAGGATGGATATTACCCAAAGTGGGTCGGTTCACCATTCAAAAAGTGGTGGCTCAGCCAATTCAAATGGGGAATTTATCTACAATTAAATGTGGTTTGTATCAGGTATGAACATGAAAAAATCCCCAGATTGTCCAAATTGTCCAACACACACCGATCTCACTAATCCCATCGCCCGTTTCGAAAACACCCGCTTCGAAACCATCGTGTGGGGATGAAACCACATGTTCGGGACCATCAACGGTGGTGCTGTTTGATATATTATTATTAAATAGGGAATGAGACTAGAGATTAGATATTACATGATATTACTACCATAGACCCAAACCAACCCGTTATCAGTTGATCGTCACCTAAGTCTGGACCACGGGGAAAGTTGACGGCTCTCAAGTGGATTTGTCGCAGAACGGTAGGGATCTTGCATATTGATGACTCGGCTGAAGTCCTTCGTGAATTCAAGCTGGAAGGTGAAACGGATCGTGGGTGGTGTACATATCAAATATATCAACTTCGAATCAGAATTCCTCGATCAGCAAGGCGAACAGCTCAGGAAAGGGAGCGTGTTGGATACTACAGCAAGTTGTTGGAAGCCATTGTCCATCTGACGACGCCATGACAAGGGCCCAGTGTGTGGAGTTGCAGCGGAATGCACACTGCATGAAATTTCAGAGTACTGGGAGCAAGAATGCCAGGAAGTGGAATCTTCATCCGGAGTCTCTTGATTATGTGAGTTTGCATTCGTGCATTCCCACTTAAGTGATTTCTTGAGTGCATCACCGATCGTTGCGGGTCTCGATCCTTGTGCAATAGCCCAACCTTAAGACATTGGAGGAAGGGGGGCATTTTTTGGGCACCTTTGATCTTTGGGGATCCATGATTTCCCAGCCAAGGCAATTGAGTGCACCCGGCGACAGCGATGATTCAATGCTGACCGTTCATTTGAGAGGTGATGATATTGGGAACCTCGTCCAGGTTCTGGTTCGACAGGTGAAGCCCCTGGCGATAGGGTGGTTTGATGGATTTTCATGGTGATTTAATGGAATGAAGTGGTGATTTAGTGGTGATTTAATGGAATTAAGTTAGCTAAGTTGACTTCTAACTTGGTTAACTGTTGGGTTTATGGAGGTGGAGGATTTAAGTATTATAGTTAATGGGGTCGATAAAGGTACCTTAAAGCTAGTGGGCCCCACATTGTCGTAATGTGTTGCAGTTTGCGAACTCTGAACCATGGCCAATTTGACATTGATTCACCTACCAAAATTGGTGATTTGCCACGTTAGGTTAGATGAGGGTAATCATTGTCTACTTGTCTTTTCCGCAACCATAGGGGTAAATGAGTTAGTCTGAAAATAGTGTGCCCTCAAATCCCACAGTTTATCATCATTGTCCCCATTACAATGGCTATTTTGGGGTGCCCACAATTTTCGGACAAGCCCCGAGCTGGGCATGCGCCAGCTCAAAATTCTTGGGGGGGGCCCTTGTGAACATTCAAAATGCACATGTTCATCCCGCAATGGTATAGGTTTTGACAAACTACCCAGTAATCAATGGATTGGTTTAAGGGACAATTTACAGGACACCCCTATTTTTGGATGATTTTCCCACTAAAACATTCATTTATTAATAGGGGATTTTTCATGGCTATGTTAAATAACCAGAGGGTAACACCGCAAAAGACATGGGAGGATTATAGTTGGAGAGAAAAAGACTAAGACAATTTTGTGTTTGACATATATGGGTAATTATGGTCAACAATTAGATACCCCTAAAACTGGTCAATATTAATACCTAAAAGGAAGAGAATCTCCAGTTTTCTGGACCTTGAGACTCTCCATTTTTTTTTTGCTGAGGAGACGGAGATGCAGAAAAGGGGAACCCCCAGTTGAAAGTTGGTCCATAACCCCATCTCTATCAGTGTGGATATCGTCATATATTATTATTATTATTACTATTATTATGATTATTAGTATTGTTTTCATTGTTATTATTGTTATTATTGGTCTTCCTATTATTACTATTGTTATTGTTATTATTGTTCTTATTATTGCTATTGTTATTATTAGTGTTATGTTTATTGTTATCATATTGTATTTGTTGTCATTATATTGTATGCATGTAATATTAATAAATGCATATATATACTATATATATAAATACTATATATATATATACATATTATCTCTACATATATATATATATTGTCATATATTATATATTACATATATGGAGAGTATATATATATACATATCATATATGTTATATATATTATTTGTATTACATGATATTATATTATATTATGTATTATAGACATTTCTTTTATATATTCACATCACCTGCAAATTCTAGGTAGCATGGTTGTAAACATGTCTAAACCCACTTACCCATCTAGCAGGCCCCTTCAACTTTGAGAAGAAAATAACTATATGGTTGAACATTTGATATACCATAGCATTGATCATGTATGATGAACATGGTCAGCTGTATCATATCCATGTAGCCACAAATGACACTACAAAAAAAAGGCATTTATGCCCTGAAAGTAAATTGAATTGTTTTACTTTTCACAATGCCACTATCTACCCCGGGCAAAACAAGTCATCGGAAATGCCTACGTATTTGCACTAGTTGTGTTGATCCAGTTACCAGTCGTGTCTTACTCAGCATCAATGTTGAAAGTTTAAAGCTTTCATGATCATGTTTGTGGCAAACAGCATGATTTCGGATGTAGCTCTACAGGAAGCCAACGGGGTGGTTGATGCAAAAGGGAGTGCCCCATGTCCACAACCAATACTGGAACAATGTGGAGCCCCCAAATATTATGTTTGTTGGTTTATATACCCATCAATACTATAGACTAGACTATAGCTAATCATACCTTATTATATCTACCATAAACAATAGAATTCACTTAGTGAACTTTGGACCAACTTGGCTATCGTGAACGGGGGCCCAACATTGTAGGTGGTCTCAAACATGTTGGCCACCACCAAACCCATCATACCCCAGCCTTTGATCTAAAAACAGATTAAGCCTTGGTTGGGTAGTTCAATCATTTCTGTTCGTTTCCGTAAATTCATAGATACTATCCAACGAACATGACCATCTCTTTCCCTTCATATATCTTCATATCTCTTTTCTGGTGGTTTCAATTTTCAAGTAGTCTTTTGAAATCTTTAACCAGTTTCAAAGCACTGTTCCACCACTCTTCAATGGGCCGATGATCTCCGGGTTGACTCATGCCCGAGGCGCGTCCCACATTACGAGATGAGCCAACCACCGTGCAGTCCTCCGGAAGATCCAATGTGGGATTCACAACAAATGCCATGTTTACAAGGTGGGGCCCCCGTTCGATAGCTAAGTTGGTGAACATAACTCCAATTTCACTATGGTATATTATGGTTTATAGTAAATATAACTATAGTTGATGGGGTTTATAAACCAACTTATAACTAGGGGGCCCCACCTTGTATCCCCATGAAACCGATAGTTACGCTAATGATAAAACTTACTTAGCTGAGTTTTTTTCGCATCATCTTTCTAAGAGTGGGCAACAGAGTTTTGAAACCTGAAAAGTCAAGGGGAAACATCATCACATCATCACACCATCACACCATCTATTCCCCCTCCCAGGCAAAGACAGCATGTATCCCTTTTGGCCCCTGCAAGACGTCGATCACATATGTATTCGAATTTAGAGAAATCCATTTTAGATGCTTAGCTAAAACTAACTAGACTACCTAGACTCACCAGCCAAAGAAAGGAAGCTTTGGGCAGGGTATCTGTGTCATGATAACTAGATGGGGGTTCTTGAAGCAATTCAATGGGGTTTGGTCTTGAGTACTGAGACTGGACACTTGATTTGGGGGTCTGTGGACCTTCAGTTTCGATATCCACAAATATCCCAAACATCCCCAAATCAGGAGCAAGCGACATCATGGAACTGTGCGAAAATTGCAGAGCCATTAAATTCATTCAAATTCTATGAATTCTTCTATTCCCATCCCCCAATCACACAACAAATCCCCAGAGACGGACTGAAAATGAGTAGATCCAATACTGAACCTCGAAACCTCGAGTGGGGAGATGGGGAAATCGACAGGCAGGTCTCGCCAGTCCCAGATTGGACATCGGCGGACTGGCCCAAAGCTGCATGAATTTTGAATGATACTCTCTGGTAAACTAACATAGCTATTGAAAATGGACCATTTATGATGATTTACCTATTAGAAATGGTGATGTTCCATAGTTATGTTAGTTTACCAGAGGGTATCAATAGATTTCATACACAACAGTTTGTGGGTGCCAGGTTCTTACATTTCAACCCATACCCGGCCCACAAGATGGTACAAGTCGCCGCTCCCGCAGAGTTGGTTTTCTTACGTTTCAAGTGATTGATGGGACCAGTCTACAGCAAACCATGGTTTTGCTTCAGTTATATACATATGGGGGTTTCCTGAAATGGGGGTACCCAAGAATGGATGGTTTATAATGGAAAATCCTATTAAAATGGATGATTTGGGGGTATCCCCATTTTAGGAAACCACCATATATATTACAGAGTTCCGCTAGATGTTTCATGGTTTTCATTGATTTTCCCCGTTCCAGTTCTCAGTGGCGACTGCGACGTGAGGTTTGTATCGTCGCATCATCTTTGAGCATCACTACAAGAGCGTGACATTGGTGCACTCTGGATTTGGCCGTAAACCTGCTTGTTCCGACCTCTTCAAAAAGGACCATGGCCATGGGAAACGAATCCTGATTGGCTCCGAAAACAGGTTCCCCATAGCTGGTGAAGTGTAGGATGTAGATATGGGGGTTTCCACAAATGGAGGTACCCAACAAATGTTCATGGTCAAAAGTGGAAAACCCTATATTAAAACGGATGATTTGGAGTACCCCTATTTTAGGAAACCTCCATACAACAAACAGAACTGGGGTGCAGCACGTTGAACAGGATCTTTTTCTTTGCCAATTTCCGGGAAAAAAAATGCTTGATCCAAGTAGATTTGACAGAGTGGATTTTGAAAGATATCAAGTTAGTCCGAATTGGTCACTTTGAGATTTCTGATTAGTCTCTGGTAAACGTTTACATATGGAACATCAATGTTTTTAATAATCAAAAAACTATAAATGGCTATTTTCAGTAGCTATGTTCATTTACCAGAGGGTAGAGCTTGATGTTTTTTGAAATGTATACACGTATCATTACCCTCGGCTTTCAGCAATTACATTGTATAACTATGGTTTATAACTCCAATAACTATGGTTTATGATACTTATAACTATACTTAATGGGGTTTATAAACCAACTTATAACTAGGGGGCCTCACATTGTAGAATTTCTGGTTCGAAGGGCTTCACATTGTGAACCCTAGATCTGGATCGGGCGTGAAATTTATGCTCGCCACTGCAGGACTTGAGCGACTTTGTACGGTGTCTTTGGCATTTTATCGGGAGGTCATAGGGAAGTTGGCCTGGAGTAATGATCCAAAAATGGTGTGCATAGCTTGAAAAAAACACCAGATAACCATACTCTCAAAGGGAATGACCGCCCATTTTCAGACGTCTGAAAACTGAAGGGATGGAATTCCCAGCGATCACCAGTGGTGGTCGCAGTCCCCTAGATGTGGATTCCACCTGGAAGTGGTGCCCCTGATCCTAAGCTAAGCTGGCAAAAACAATGGTTCACTGCAAAAAAAAGGCTAGCTGTTGGGTTTATGGTGATATAAAACTCGTTCAATGGGGTAGCAGCAAAAAACATGGAGGGCACCGCCGTGTAGGGGTCTTTTCTTGGAAGAAAAAACGTGGGGAATCAGGGAGACCTCCGTGATGTCAGCATGATTTTTCAAAGACGAAGCACCCCAAAAGGTAATTGTTGGTGAATTGAGTTGAAAAATCATGGTAATTGAAAAATCATGTTGACATCATGCATGTTGGTGAATTGAGTTGTTTCCTGGATGCCAGATATGGTAATTTTTGACAAGCTGCAGCTGGATTGCTCCACAATTTGATCAGCCAGAAATTGGCTTAATGGAAAACCAGGAGAGACTCATGACATCACACTTTTTGGTTATGCCGCTGCCAGAAACAAAGGAGAATCCAAGGTGGTGCCCCAGTTTCTTTGCAAAGCTGGTTTAGTTAGCTGAACTCTTGGGTTTATTGTAGATATATAAGATGGCTTCCAACCACGAAAAATCACTGAGGGGCAGCATCGGCACCACCTGGTACTTGATCGAAAGATGTTGGTGGATCTGGCGAGATCGCCAGATCTTCGTGAAGCTATTGACTTTGCCGCCAAAACCCCGAAAAACCCTGGTTCCAAGAGTTTTACAAGAACAAAGCCAAACCTGTAGGGTCAATACTACTCATTAAATTCATTGTTAAAAAGCAGTATCCTCCAAGGACAAGCTTTGTATGTTTGTTTTCAGCATAATCAGAGGCTTAGGCATAGACGCGCTTTTGCTAGTGCTTCACGTCCCCCGAAACTAAGTTGTGATCTACGATTTTGTAAGTTGTGCAAGGGTGATTTTGAGTTTCATTACTTATATCACATCAAAACTATGTTCTGCCATTGTTGTTGAATTTCCATGAAATTGTTCGTATTTGATGGCTAAAGTGGCCTTGGATCACGCGCGAGGCTGCACATTCCCTCGGACGGTGCCTTGGCAAGAGATGATTCGGATGATGATCAGTTGGACGGGGAGAATCCACCAGATGATGTGCCCGTGCCCATCAAAAAACATCTTTTTAATGGATTGATTCTCAATTGCCACGTTTGATGACCAGAGGGTACCTAGGTAGCTTGTGGCTCACCGGAATTCTAACTGGAGCCAGCATCCTTTGAGGCATGAACGTTTGGAGGAAATTCTACTTCTTAGTAAAGGCCATGTGTGATAAGTACATGTTCAAAAAGTAACACTGTAACATATGCCATGGCCCAAACTTGGATTATGTATTTATATTGGGGGATGGTCATCAAACCTACCCCACAATTTTCACCAGATGAAGGGCCGGAGGATTAATGCTTCCTTCATCCTTGTTTTATAAGCCCAACCTACTCAAAATCACCCACCATTTCAAGGTGAGGAATGATGATTATACAGAATCAAGCCAGATCTTTGGGAATCAACTTGATGCCGGCGGTGGGATTGCCCTATGGTAATTTGATATAGTGATTGAAAAAACAACATGTTTAATAGTTAAATCAGCTGTAAATGGGCCATATGGTCCATGTAGCTATGTTGAATTATATACCAGAGGGTCACTATTGTGGTTTATAAACTTCCAGATCCATGAAAAGTGTGGGAAACTCGGCAGCAACTGCTTCATTGATGATCGATTCCTGTGGGTAACCTTGCATGGGTAGTTGGTGTAATCCTCTTTATCCCATCAATGGGGGATGTTTATTTTAAACAGATATAAAGAAATATATATATATATACATATTATATTAATATATATTATAACCTACAGCACATGCACATGCCAAAGCTTTAAAGATGCAGGTTTTTTGAGGATATCTACCTTCTCAAGCTGGGAAATCCCACCCACTTGCTTCACGATTTGTTTAGCTTGGCGTCCTTTTTTGACCATCAGTATCTCCATTTATGTCCCAAACATGTGTTGAGATAAAATCCCCATTCCCATGATCTTCCAGGAATATCACCCTGAATCCACATTAATCACCATACAATCTCCATGAATCACCGTAAAATCCCTGTTGATCACCACAAAATCCGAATTAATCTCCATAGAATCTCATGAAAACCACCAGAAATCCCCAAAAAATATCCCCATGGTCCATCCAAGCGGCGACTACAAAAGTAGGTTCCATCGTCCACCACTTTGCCACGCTGATGAGCGCGAAGTGTCTTGAAGAAAAACTGTTTGTTACAGTTTGCTATACAGTTTGCTATTGAAAAGCATCATGTTTTGAAGGGAAATCATGTAATTACAAATGATGGATTTTCTAGAGCTATGTTTTATAATTCATAATGATTGCCCTCTTGTAATTTGTTGCGCAACTATGGAACATGGCCCCTGTATAGTTGATTTATGTTGATTTACCTAGCAAAAAAAGTGGGGTTGTCCATAGCTTTGTTGGTTTGCTAAATGGTGCCAGGCAAATTCAAAACTACTGAATGAGAATGTTTAATGACAATTCACCATCTCAAATGGGGATACACCAGAAAATATATGGAAGGTGGGTTGTGTCATTGTTTGTAAAGTGCGTTTATTTCAGTGGTTTACTGTAACTGTTGGGTTTATGGTATATATTATATATAATCAAACTATTTGGATAGCTTTGTACACAAACTTATCACTGAGGGGCACCACATTGTGTGATTCTTGGGTGATTTAGCAATCAGTTAGTTTGGGGTTCTAACCATCAAATATATATACCTGGGCCTCCCGGCCTTGCATTTTTTCAGTACCCAGTCTGAATGTCCAAAATTTCAAGCCCCAGACATGAAAACTGACCCTGATCAAAATTTTAGACCCTGGCATTTTGTGGATCTTTTGGGGGGTCATTGTTTTGTGGCATTCCTACACCTGATGCCCTGCCACCCAGCCAATGTGCCTCATCCAACGGTCGGTGGAGATGTGGACACAACATGTGATCTAGGATCTGCATGGTCAAGAAAAATGGTCAAAGATTTCACTGGTTAACTTATTGATCAAGAGGCATCCACACCGTTTCTTTTTCACGTCCTGTTTTCCAAGCTGTAGATTGCCAAGCCATGGCACCACTGGCTTTCTGTGCAAACCACATGGTAGCCGCCCGGTCGCACATGAGGACAAATCAAATTTTAGCAGCTGAACTTTGGGACCAAAACATATTGACAACGCTAGGTTAGAATTAAGATAACTCATAATATCTCATAATGCACAACCAGGGGTTACTTGTTCTTGCGTTTCTTGAATCGTTTCAAAACGAATCTTGCCTTCACCTTATATGCCAATATGGTGTTTTCCACCACATTAGTATGGGAGATTCTCCTGCTCTGCCGGCTCAGCTGGCCGATAAAATCTTCACTCATGGAACAATCGAAAAGCGCAGGGTTGCATGCATATTCTTCAAAGCACAAAAGTGCCAACTGAACAGCAAAGTGATCCATGGAATGGATCTTCGGAACCGTTCCAAAAAGCTGCAATTTGTGGTCGTAGGCCCACTTAGCTAACCTTGCATAATCCTGAACGAAACCTTTCCCACATCGCATGATGCGATCTCGGCAACTTGGCTTCAGCCAAATACCATGTCTATGAATGGCCTGGAAGGATAGCCCATTGCAGCATGCTCTCAGCACCAAGGGAAAGAGAGGTGATGATCGGTTTGCAGCACCATGTAGCCCACTCAAGAATTTCAACCATTTCAATAGAATGATCGAATCACTTCCCTTCATTCCCAGCCAAGGAAAAGTTCCCATTTTTGGCATGTGAAGTTTCTCTTTCGAGAAGGATCGTAGCCCAGCAGGCGACACATTGTGCGTATCGCACCAAAGCGAAAAGGAACTCCAAGCTCTGGACAAGCGAAGGTCTATTGACTTTCCAGCACCGTCAAGATCGAATATCCCTTCCAAGCAGAACAGCACAATGACAGAACCAATGAAGTTCCGCGCTATACCCAAACGAAAGATATGAAACGGATCCTTTTTGAAGAACCGGGCAGCATCTCCAGCGTTCCAATCCTCAAATGGTATGTGCTTGAACGGCGGTGGTTGCACCCAGGGCACTGTTTGATACAAACTGTTTTTCCAACCAGGGTCGGAGGTGACATCCTCAAACGGATACATGATGCTCCCTGCCATGCATTCGTGGCAGCATGGGATGAAATTGCGGTGCCCCACGTTCTGGTAGCTCCTGTTCAGAACACCAGTTTTTGCATGGTACTCCATGTCTCTAGCCATTCCCAGGACAGCCACGTGATACCTTGTGTTTCCAACTGCGATGCCATCGCAGCAAGCGGTTCCGAGGTCTTTGGACATGCACTCCAGGATTGACTGGAGGAGGCCTGGAGTCGTCTTGAACCGCTTGGATGGGAAGGCAATAGACAAAAAGTGGGTCAAATATGAATTGTTTTTGTTGTTCAGCCTTTGCGCCATGGGATTCCCTTTTCTCAACCCATGATACGACATAGAGTTGCTGCAGCTGCATTTGAGAACCGGCTCTTCTGTATCAATCCCCAGGGCAGGTCTGAAACTGACAACCTCCAAAGGCTGCTTCTTCAATGTTCTTCCAGCATCTCCATGGAGTATCAGTGGCACAGTTTGATCTAGACGGAGCTTGTTCTCAGCCGCCATCTGGTAAACTTGGTGGGATCCATGTTCGGATTTGTACAACTCCCAGAATTTACTCAGCATGGAATGGGCTCCTGGCCCAGGCTTCAGGCCACCCAACAGTAGCCAAGGTTCGGTGGAAAATAAAAAATTCAGCATATCTGTAGGCTTGATGTAGGGTAGCTTCACGGTCACTCCATTCTCTTCAAACAGGTGGTAAGATGTTGGAACTATGGGAGCAAGGCCAAGATTGAAATAGTACCCTGTGGTTATTTAACATAGCCATGGAACATGGCCAATTTATAGATGATTTATATTTGGTGATTTCATTACCTATCAAAGCTGGTGGTTTTCCATGGCTATGTAAAATAACCAGAGGGTAAGTGTCACAAGACCGGGGCCAAGACTAAAACCCATCCAAACAAAACTAAGCTGAAGCCAGATCTAAGGGTCAAAGCGAAACCAAACCTGTTCACAGCACGTTTGTACTGCCTGGATGCATGTTTCCGTTTGCAACCCAGCACCCCAACCGTTGACAATTGGAGCGGCTCTGCTGCATCAGCCGTCTCTTCCCGCAAGGCATCGGCGTGTTCAGCCAATGATACTGCAGGAGCCTTGGCAAAACCGGTGCTGGGAAAGTGGCCAGCATGGTGGTTTTTTTTGGTGGATGCTACTTGGTGCATACAAGTAGCCCCTTCGGCTACCTTTTCCACCAAATGCTCCAACAAAGGCATGTCAGTCTCATTGGATTGACCTGGCACTGTTGCCATGATTTGTCCCCTCTACCTATTTAAGTGGATTTTCGATTGCCAAAGTCTCAAAGTTTTATCCGTGATTTCACTGGATACAGATGGAAAGCAATGCAGCACATTTTTTTCAGGACCCAGGCCATCAATAGCCAATAGTAGCCATGTGGATTGACACTGGATGTAATCACCCAGGTTGACAACAAGGATGGTTTGTCACCCTGTGTTGTTTGAAGACCCCAAGAGCGTATCTGGCGCCAGCATTGGTTTCCGAGAAAAAGTGGATATTACATATGCAAGCTGCATCTTCATTCAAGTTGTATCTTGTTTTACTGACCTACTGGCGCGTTCCAAGTATTTGCAGCACTTTTTGTGGCTGCTCACCTGTTCCTATCACTTTGACCTTCTAGTTGACTTTGGCTCCGGCTTCACTTTCGGCGCTGGAGTGTGCGGAGCGTTATCCCTCTCAAGATCCTTCTGGCGTTTTCTCTCCGCAGCTTTGATGTGGTTCAGGAATGGCCTTAGCCACATACTATTGGTTTCAACAATGTTTGCACCAATCAGTAGGCACAAAGTCTTGTTTAACCTTGACCTGGGGATTGAAGTTTTGAACCAGACCCACCGAGTTTCTCACTGCCCTCGTGTGCTCAGGCTCAAAGCTTCAGCGCACCTGAGACGGGCCAAGGCAATCAGGACAGATGGAATCGGGAAGCAGGAGAGGGAAGAGGACAAGAAACCTACTATAGCAAAGTCGATTATGTTGGCTGATTATTATAATATCGGAAATCCTGGGGTCGAATGTGGTCATTGCAACATTGAAGGCAAACTCACGACTTGCTTGCTTCCAAACCAGTGGTTCGGATTTTTGAGGCCCAGCGAATAAGATGGCACACATGCCGCAGGCATTCAAATCGAATTAAGACCTGAATTATCCAACTCTTTTGAGTTGGTCAGCTCGCCCACCTGTGACATAGGTATAGTATGGGGGGCCCCTATGGTTTTTTCTATTGAGGCCCCCCTCTCCACCAGTCTCCGGTGAGTTTCTACACCCGGCGACAGAATGAAACTCTGAAGTCAACGCTGCTTCTAACATGTGGGTTAATCCAATGTCGTCGCTGAGACAAATGATCCACATGTTGGTAAATGCTTTGGACTTGTAATCTTCGAAACGATCAACTGGGTCTGCAGTCACTCCTATCTTGAAAATGCAAAGGGCTAGGCCAAGAAATTCCCTGAATGCAGTGATTTGCCGTTTGCAATGGGCAAGGATCTTGCCAGATGTTGGCTTCCTTGGCTGAACAACCTGCATAGTTCGGTTGTGGATGCTGTGTCGCAGAAGCACATCCCAGCAAAGAATTGGTTGCTCACGCCGGGGGATGTCTTCCACACTATCCTGCAGATCAAAGCTATTGGCCAAAAATATAAATACATCGACCGACCCATGTCCAATATATAGAAATTCCCAATGAAGGTTTGGCACTTCCACACCCAAAAAGCACCCTGGTCTACCAGGATTGCGAACTACTTTGGAGGCCTGGCGCTGGTCACTTGAAGGGTCGATTGAGTATTGGGCTGCCCATGGCCGGAAAAAAAAGAAACCCACTTGAAAGATTCAACCGAGCATCGTCTTCAGCAACAGACTGGCGATCTTTCTTGTACTTAGGTGAGATTTTAAATTATAATTAGTTATAATGTCAGTTATACAAAAAATTAAACCTTTAATACTTCTCTTAATTTTTACTACTAAAAACAGGCTTCTTCATAACTTTGGAAAATTCAAAAAAACACATTTTTTATCACAATGAAAACATGTTTTTTTTCTTACAGCGGTTGCGCCGCTTCAAGCTTCGTTTTTTATGTAAAATGAGCGGGCTTCGAGGAGGGATTGCCCTGAGTCTCGAAAAATAGTAATTCTACTCTTTTTAGTGCTTTACTATTTTACAGTGATNATTGCCCTGAGTCTCGAAAAATAGTAATTCTACTCTTTTTAGTGCTTTACTATTTTACAGTGATTTACTGTAAATTTATGGGTCTGAAATTGATATTAGTAAATCATTTTACATGAGACTTAGTTTTAAATTTGAATGATTTTTTTGTGTTCTTGATTTTGAATTTCATTAATGTTTCAACAATTAGATTCTTTGGTTTTTTTCCTTGTTGGTTCTGGAAACAAGAAAATGAATAGATGTTCGGAATGTCTCAAAAAAAGGGGGGCCCGAAACCTTTAAATCAAGGCTTAATTTTCAAGGTTTCGGGCACCCCTCGTTTTGACTTGATACATCCCCAAG
>BGPT01001902.1:102715-123306 GCA_003297045.1 Symbiodinium sp. clade C Y103
GGCTTGATTTTTACCTGAAGTAACGATTTGAAGAACAATCCATGGAAGAAAAGGAAAACTGCCAGATAATTTCATGAAGTCAGGGCACAATGGTTTTTTGAATTTTCACTTGAGGTGACGTTTGCGTTGAAACAATTTTTTTTTTTAAATACCCATGGAGGAAAAAGTAAACTGCTACAAGATTTCAGGAAGACAAGGCACAAAGATATTTTGAACTTTACTTGAGGTAATGACTGAACTGAAACCAGTTGAGTTTGAAGAACTATCCATGCCAGATAGTTTCATGAGGACAAGACACACAATTATGTTCAACTTTACTTGAGGTGCTAACTGAACAGGAAAATCAATCTATAGAATCATCCATTGAAGAAACGGCAAATCTTTATATAGTTCCATGAAATTTCAATGAAATTTCTATGCAATTTCTATGAAGTTCCTGTGTAGGTTTTATGTAGTTTTTATGACGTTTTTTATGTAGTTTTTTGTAGTTTATATGCAGCTTTCAAAACTACATAAAAACTACATGTAGTTTGATCAAAACTCCCCAAGGTCCCAAATGAGAAGGTTTCTTAAAAAGGTTTTGGAGAATGGCCGTGAAGAAAAAAGAGGTGTGGTATACAGGTGGTATACGGGTGGTATACGGGTGATATACGGAGGTATACGGAGGTATACGGAGGTATATTATACGGAGGTATACGGAGGTATACGCAATACATAGTTAGTATTGCCCTTATCAAAGTATACGGAGGTATACGGAAGTATACGGAAGTATACGGAAGTATACGGAAGTATACGCTAGTTTACTTTAGTATTGCCCTATATGGGGTATACGGAGGTGTACGGAAGTATACGGAAGTATACGGAAGTATACGCTAGTATACGCTAGTTTACTTTAGTATTGCCCTATATGGGGTATACGGAGGTATACGGTTGGTATACGGGTGGTATACGGGTGGTTTTCGGGTGGTGTACGGGTGGTATACGGTGCCAGCNATATGGGGTATACGGAGGTATACGGTTGGTATACGGGTGGTATACGGGTGGTTTTCGGGTGGTGTACGGGTGGTATACGGTGCCAGCTCTGAAATCAAAATTTTCATATGTTTCCATGCTCGACCCCCAAAAAAAATGGGACTTTCATTGAAATCAATTTACTTTCAATTATTTTCCCTTTAAATCTAAAGGGAGAAGCAAGGATTTCAACTGAAATCAATGCACGTTCAAGTGTTTTTCCTTTNAAATCAATTTACTTTCAATTATTTTCCCTTTAAATCTAAAGGGAGAAGCAAGGATTTCAACTGAAATCAATGCACGTTCAAGTGTTTTTCCTTTTAATAGTCTAAAGGAAAAGTAAAGATTTCGATTCAAATCATTTAAATTCAATAGATTTTCCTTAATTTTCCTTTAAAATCTAACGGAGAAGCAAGGATTTCAATTGAAATTCATTTACGTTCAATTGATCTTCCTTTTAAATCTAAAGGAGAAGCAACGATTTCAATTGAAATCCATTTACGTTGAATTGATCTTTCTTATAAATCTCAAGGAAAAGCAAGGATTTCAATTGAAATCCATTTACGTTCAATTGATCTTCCTTTTAAATTTCAAGGAGAAGCAAGGATTTCAATTGAAATCCATTTACGTTCAATTGATTTTCCTTTAAAATCTAAAGGAGAAGCAAGGATTTCAAGCAGCGTAAGGATTTCAATTGAAATCAATTTGTTTTCGATTGAGTTTCTTTCTAAACAAAAAATATGTAAAGATTAATTCGTGAGGATTTCAATTGATATCAATCTACTTTCAATTGATTTTCCTTTTGAACCTGAAAGAGATCTAAGAATTAGTAAAGGGTGGTATTGATATTATCAATAAAATTCCGACAGAAATCATATAGAAATCCGCAATTAAATCCCATAGGAATCCATAGGAATCCTATAGGAAGAAACCATAGCGATCCCATAGAAGTCCTATAGGAATCCCATAGAAACCGCAATGGAACTTCCATGGAAATCCTAGAGAAATNCGATCCCATAGAAGTCCTATAGGAATCCCATAGAAACCGCAATGGAACTTCCATGGAAATCCTAGAGAAATCTTATAGAAATCCTATAGGAATTCCATGCTAAACCCATAGAAATCCCATAAACATCCTATAAGGAATCCTATAGGAATCACATAAAAATCCTACAGAAATCCTATAGAAACCTAGAGGAATTCAATATAGAAATCCCACAGAAATTCCACAGAGATCCTCTAGAAACCCCATAGAAACCGTATAGGAATCCCAACAGAAATCCTATAGAAATCTTATAGGAATCCTTTAGAAATTCCACAGAAATCCCATAGAAATCTTATCAGAAATCCCACAGAAATCCTATAGGAATTCTATCATAGAATTCCGATAGACATTTTGTAGAAACGTTTTAGAAACACTATAGAAACCCTTCAGAATTCCCATAGAAACCATTTAGAAATCCTATAGGAACCGCAAAGAAAACCCAGAGAAATCCAATAGAAATCGTATAATTAGAAATCAGGATCNTCCTATAGGAACCGCAAAGAAAACCCAGAGAAATCCAATAGAAATCGTATAATTAGAAATCAGGATCATGAACTTAAGTAGGGATTTTAATTGGTATCAGTCTGCTTTCAATTGATTTTCCTTTTCAACCAAAAAAATCAAAGGGCCAAGGGTGTTGATTTATTTGGGGGAACTCTGCCTATTATTTGGGGGGGACGTGGGCTTATGGGGGTTCCCTTTGTGAGCTTCTCAAAGTGATGTTTTTGAAGGGGTTTTAATAAGGAAATTGATCATTTGGGATTTATTTCAAAAATTAGCCAAAACTTTGGTTTGAACCAAGACTGCAAGATTGGGCCTGTGGTTGCACAGCCTATAGAAATCCCATAGAAACCCGATAGAAATCCTTGAGAAAGCCCCTAGTGCGGCATGCCTTAATGCAAGTTTCCTTGAAAAAAATGCAATATTTTTTCTTCCTTTGAACAGAGGTTGACACTACCTGCTTAGAAAAAAATCACAAACAGGGCCACCTCCAGAAAATAAAAAAGGCCTTCCCTCTTTAGAAAATAAAAAACACGCACACGCCCAGAAAGCAGAAAACAACAAAACATTGGAAAAACAATAAACAAAAAAACAAAAAATACAAACAAAACACTATTTTGGGACTCTTGCCTAGCCCCCCACCCCAGTCCAAAGAGTCTGAAAATATTGTTGTTTTTTTTTGTTTTTTGTTTTTTGTTTTTTTCCAAGGTTTTTCCGTTTTTTGGGTTAGGGTCCCCCCCAAAGAGTCGGGACATAGGAAAATGTTCCCCATTTTTGAGTTCTGTTTGAAAAAAAGTCGGCTTCACATTTGCAACACGGACTACAGCATATTCACAACCCGTTCAATCCAATAGATTATGACATTTTTGTAAATCCTTTTGAACATTTTGTAAGCAGTTAAAACCGCTGCAAAGCCCAACCTGCAAAAAACGCAAAAAGAGTGAAATTTGAGCAGTGTGAAGGATCACTTTTTCATAGCGAAAAAAAAAATATTGGAAATTATGAAGAAAATTATGACTTACTAAGTATGTTATAACATGTTNTGAGCAGTGTGAAGGATCACTTTTTCATAGCGAAAAAAAAAATATTGGAAATTATGAAGAAAATTATGACTTACTAAGTATGTTATAACATGTTATAACCAGGGTTATAACTTGAATTATATTTTAAAATCTCACCTAAGTAGGTGGGGGGATTGTCCAAACCAGCGCTGATGGCACATCTTTTTTTGCCAGTAAAAGGACATGTATAGGTCAGAAGATCCACGAAGAAATCATCCATTGCCAGTGGGCCCAAAGACTGAGGTTAGGAAACTGTGTCTTTTGCCTTCCAGCTTTTAGATGCATTCAACAGAAGAATGACTTATATGTGAAGGTCGGTTGTGGACCAGCATTTTGAAAATGCATCGATAGATTAAGCCATATTCTCACCATTCTGTTGTTGTCGCTGCAATTTCCACTGTCTTGAATTTCAACTAGCTTCCTAATATCTGGTTGTTAGTGTCGATGTTGCACTGGTGCGGACGCCTTCTAACCAGAAAAAGGGCTGCAACTTGCAATTTCAAAACGTAATGCTCCAAGGTTGCACACACATAGGTCGAGTGACGCCCCTTTAAAACACCGGCAACCTACCCCAGCCCACCCACAGGCGGACAAGGCGCTCTTTCCTGGCTTCTCTGAACTCATCAGCAAGCTCATCTTGGTGCCTGGGCTGCGCGAGAGATGTGGGTCCGCCGGGGTGTGAAGGTCAGGAGAAGAATTTGCATCGTGAAAAAATATCACCAGGTAACTCACTGGAGAACCCATCGATGATACCCTTTGTGTTGACTGCAGTGATCTTTCCCTCAACTTTGACAAGGGCTTCATCAATTTGTGCGGCTCGCTTGGACAACCTCAGATAGAACCATGCTACATGATGGGCAAACATGAAGGGACATTTCCTTATATAATTTCACTGTGTTGGTGAATGAACATTACCATTGATGAAAGAGACGCTTCAACCGTTTCGGGTGCTTCCTCCAAGTTCTCCAAGCAGTGGATAATGTTGTGCATCTTGACTCTCCATTTGCCAATGGCCCCAAGGATGCGCTGAATGTAGGATGAAGGGAGCGCGTCATCATCCATAAGGGGGAAACTCAAAGATTTCAGGGCCTTCTTGGTGTCAACCTCCCCGTCGGCTTCAATGACAATGGAGGGATCTGCGGCCGGGTGGACCGGCTGATAATGAACAGGAGGCTGCAGGAAGTAAAATGGTCGTTTTCTTCAACGGTTCAATTTTTTTCCCACATATGGACTGGACAAATGTTATTTGATTGTGTAACAAAGATTCACTCAAAGGCACCTGTGGTGTCCTTCGGGAGCACCCAATCACTGGGTAAGAGGTCCCCATCAAATGCACTCTTAGCTTTGATGGCACCATCCTCCGACATATCTTCATCCTCTTCCAACACCTCCCGCTTTCGTTTCCTAAGTTTGAATTCCAAGAACATTGGTTTCACGGCCAAAAACCAGAAGTCATCAATAACTGAATTTGTTCTACTTTATTATACCATATCTAATTTGAAGTTACCTTCGCTTTGCAGCATGCAAATTGAGAGCGGTTTGAAACATATCCCAGCATCAACTTCCTGCCACCGATCTTGAGCTCTACCCAGTACAGCTTCACATTCTTCTCATACTTGTCTCGCCTCAGGATGTCATCGTTTGGCAACAGCAATGGGCCAGAGGTGGACAGGAAAGGCCGGATTGGCGTGCCATCCCAAACTGCTATATAGCCGCTATATAGCCCAGTCACCGCACCCAGCCGGTTTGTTTTTCACAAAGAGCTTTGATAGCAGCGATGCGGGTCCTAAGCTAAAGCTTAGGCAGGCACATTACTGAGAGGATGACAATACCCAACCACTATTTTCAATTGAAGAACCAAGTGGGAAAATCAATTAAAGGGAGAGAGAGAGCACGAGAGATAAGAACTGTTCCAAACACAGGGTACGAGCATGTTCTTTTGTGAACCCATGTTCCCAAACAAATTGGCTACAACTAGCTAACTAGTTTGGGAAGCTTTCAATCCACTTCCAAGACTGGACCCCCACTTCAGTATAATATTCGTATGTAACAAGTTGACAAGATTCTCTTTGTAATTGTCATCAATCATGTCCTGTTCCGACATGAACTCACCATCCACAAAGAGGTCGTCCTCAGTGATCCTCTCCACCTTCTTGCGGCAGGTTTTGATGAAAGCATCCTGCGGCAACAGCTGTGGAGACAGGACCCACCAATGGGCACAGGGCACCACCATGTAGATGTAGCGCCACGCATATTACGAATTAGAAATCACATATATAATCCCTTAAATATCAGCGATAGTTTACAATCTGCATACATGATACATGTGCTTATATATACATGCTCTTTTCAGGTTTACATTCAGTAACTATGCTTTTCGCAAGAATGCAGCAGTTTATAGATAAATTTTTAATGTATGTGCATGTCATCACTATGAACACAAGAAATGAAGGTGCAGATACTGCATACTAAGTAGATGTGCATGCACAGATCTTAATTCTGTTTCATGAGATCGAAAACGGTATATGTGAAAAAAGAAATCACACGGCTGGATCAGCATAGCGAAGTATGAACTTGTACCAGAAAAGTTCTGGGGCCCTATATGTGTCCTTATCACCGTTGTGCTTTCGGAACAGCTGTAGCACTTCAGCGCGACCCCCTCCAGCAATGTCTTTGAACTTCTCAATGATCTCATTCGGGACTATGTAAGTCCCGTCCATACGGGGCGCCACCAAGCGACGCAGCACCTTCATTTCACTGCTCTCCCCAGTTGCCTTGGGCGCAGTGTTTGGAAAACAAGACAAATGCTAAGTCAGGATCAGGCACTTCCACAACTTTTGTTTGTTGTTTCACTTGTTGACAAGGAACCCTGATGGGGGTGAACTTCAAATCAAGCGGGACCCGAGCCGGAGTCGCATCCTGACGACTTCGGCGATCAACTTCAGGGGTATCAGCCTAGGCAAGGCCAGGCATAGCGAATCATTCAGGTTGATCTGACTAGAAACATTTTTAGACCCCTTTTTCTGACTCTGTTTTTTTTTTAAATGCTAGAGTCAGGAAATAGAGTTTGGAACTCATAAGTTTTGAAGCTCCCATTTAAGCCACCATGCAAGATCAAACCATGCACCTGTATCACACGTGCGTGTGCACATACTCATGCATGGAAACAACGCACCTGCATGCACCAAGTAGCAGGTTGGGAATCAGAAGAGCCTGGAGTTGCTTCCAGGACATGGGGCTCCTATAAAAGCCAACACTTGTAGTGACCAACTCTCGAGCAGAAGTTGAAAGTAGACCAGAAAAAACCGCAGGGCCAATTTATTTTCAAGAGACAGCGCAGTCCTCATCGTCCGCTATGCTTCCCAAAGCTGCAAGTAGAGCACCGCCAAAGTCGGGAGAAGAACCATCATCCTCCATGACTCAACAACCCTTAAAACTTTTATTTCTTGGATCAGCATGGGCCCAACGGAAAAAGTTCAAACTCCTTTTGGGGAGGAACCCACTGAGCAAATCGGACAACTATAGCGGGGTAGCCTGCAAACAAAAAGGATATCTTATGTTCCCATCAAATGAAGTCACAAGTGTTGAGCACACCAAAGGCATGCATGACCATTGCCATTGTCTGAGATGACAATTGGATATACATGCATGCATATGTTTTTGGGAAAAGCTTCCTGCCACACATGCCTACATGCCCATATGCCAAGAAAAAATGCCGGTTATACAGTATATCGACACTGGCCTGGCCATCATCCGGGAAGAAGCCATATGGATCATTGAGCACGTCGGTCTCCACGTCCATGTTCGCCGAGGCGTCCTTGTGAAACAAAAATTAAGCTACATCAGTGTTTGGTGATTTAAAGATGAATTGACTCGTTGAGCAAGATCTAGGATTGGACTTTGACTTCAGGAAAACAAATAGACTTTTTTTCATTTCAGGGTACCTAGTGGCGCGCCAAAAATCCGAATTAGATGCAGGGGCTGAGTAAAGTTGAATACGCAGCAAAAACACTGATGAGGTCCTTGTCGTTGGGGGAACATACATCACCAAAGGAGGCATCAGGTGGAGCCTTGTTGGCAGGTTCCGCGGGGCAAACCAGGTGACCACTGTCCTTAGCTTCAACAGCATGCAGACATATGCCAAACCACATTTGTAGATTCAGGAGTCAGAGACACATGGCGAATAGAATATGGCCTCTATACTGACATGGTCAATGGAGATTGAAGGACAAGGGGCATAGATTGCTGGAATTGTGTCATCTTCAGGCCCAGCAGTCTGTGAATCCAATGAACGGACAGGTGTTGGTAGAGGTCGCCTAGCTTCTTCTTCTTCTCTACGGCGTTTCACCTCCTATACACAGAGTAATAAACGGAATGAAACAAAGTCATGGGTGGAATCTGGAAAACAGAAACATCAGCAGGTGGAATTTTAGTGACCCCGCCCGTATTCAAGATATACCACAGTTATACCAAATTATACCTTTGAGACAACTGACCAGCCTCCAAAGCAGCAAGCTCCGCTTGGAGTTCTTCAGGATTCAGGTCACCCAGATCCGACATACCCGCTTCAGCTTTTACCAACTGAAGCCCTGCAACTAAAGTCTCTGTGCTAAAAACCCTAGAAACTAGCTGCCTAGGCATATGCGCGCCCCAACTGTGTAGGCCCACTGAACAGGCTGCGTCATCAGGCAACCCAAGAGGCTGTAAGGAAATGATGCATGAAGGCTTCACATGCAACCACTGCATTTTCTTCATGAAAGGAATGCAGGTGAAGTCTGAAACTACAGACCGGTTTTTTCCGCCCCTTACCCGGGTTTTTCCGCCCCGTACCCGGGAATTTCCGCCCCTAATTTTTTGGGATCATGAAGAAACTGACATAAGGATTGAAAATGGGTGGTTTCATGACGAATCTTCATAAAGGTTAACATCATGAAGTTTCCCTTTGGCAAGACTTCATCATGAAGTATTCAATCAAAACTGCAATCATGAAGTTTTCCTTTTGGGAAACCCTGGTCATGAAGTTTTCAATCAGAACTTCATGCATGAAGTTTCTCTTTGGGAAGCCTTCATCATGAAGTTTAATCAAAACTGCATGCATGAAGTTTTCCTTTTGGAAACTCTCGGTCATGAAGTTTTCAACCAAAACTGCATGCCTGAAGTTTCTCTTGGGGAAGCCTTCATCATGAAGTTTATAATCAAAACTGCATGCATGAAGTTTTCTTTTGGAAACTCCCGGTCATGAAGTTTTCAACCAAAACTTCATGCATGAAGTTTCTCTTGGGGAAGCCTTCGTCATGAAGTTTGATCAAAACTGCATGCATGAAGTTGTCTTTTGGAAAATCCCGGTCATGAAGTTTTCAACCAAAACTTCATGCATGAAGTTTCTCTTGGGGAAGCCTTCATCATGAAGTTTAATCAAAACTGCATGCATGAAGTTTTCCTTTGGGAAATCCCGGTCATGAAGTTTTCAACCAAAACTGCATGCCTGAAGTTTCTCTTGGGGAAGCCTTCATCATGAAGTTTAATCAAAACTGCACTCATGAAGCTTTCCTTTGGGAAATCCCGGTCAATCAAAACTGCAATCCTGAAGTTTCCCTTTGGCAAGTCCGGATCACGAAGTTTTCATTCACGAAAATGTTCTGTGAGATCCGTGATGTTTCTATCATCTAAACCGCAGTCATGAAATGTTAATTACTTTGACAAGTCTCGGTCATGAAGTGTCCGGTACTGTACTCATGAAGCTTTCCTTTTGGCAAGTCTTTGCCATGAAGAGGTTATATAACCCAATTCATGTGGTGATATCCCAAAATAGGAGTGCCCCAAGCCCCTTTTCAAACTTGAAAAAAATGTCTCAAAATGAGGTGTCCTTTTTTGACCCCAAAAAGGCTACTTTAAAGGGAAAAACGGACACCTCATTTTGAGACATATACCCATATTAAGGCATTGATCTTTCGAGACATTCCCATGAGGAAATATTGAGCCTTATTGGTAATTCAACTTGTGGGTGAAAACACCGTCAGCCAGAACCATGTCACCATGTACGGGTCATGACCCATCCTTTTGTCAGCACCCGAAAAGCAAACGCTTGTCGCTCTGCTGCAGGACGGAAACTTTGCAAAAGACATGTTCCAAGATGTCATGTTCTGGCATCTCGGCTGCATGAGACCTGAGGCTATTTACCACGTTTGAACCAACAGTCAATACAGTAAATCTGGGGACCACATGGTTTCATTTACTAATCGTCATAATTTTGTTCTAGATCTCCGTAGGCAAAAGGGGTCTCCACCCATCAGGAATGATGAGTTTTTTGGCTCCTCTGACGTATTGAATCACGTCTCTGAGATCCGCTTCTTGTTCCCATGCTCTGCCCTCAGCATCATAAGACATTGCAGCAAATTGCTCCTGTAGTGGAGCTGAGGACACCTGCCAACGCTGTGGGGCTTAGCCAGGATTGGGATTTCCAAAGCTAGCATGTGGCGGGGCAACTATAACAGTAGCGAACATAAATGTAATCTATCACGCCTCGACAGGAAAGGGTAGCCCTTTTGCATCAGACCGGAAATCCGGTAATAGTGTTATCAGCTTGGCAGCATACTTGTAGGTGTACTTCCTAAGTTAGCTTCCCAAAAGGAAGAGTGCGGAAACATGTCTGGAGCAATTGACATGTCTAAAGTACCTCAGATGTAAACGGAAACAATATTGACGAGATTCTGAGAGCCCTTAAGGCTGGAATTGCCTTTGAACTTTGTCTCACCAGACTTGTCTTTGTAACGGGTTGTGGTTGGACGAGCCGTGGACTTTTCAGTAGCTGTCAGAGGTCCACGATCAAGAGCTGCTATACGGTTTGAGTTAGCCCATAGCCATGTCCTTTTCCATGAATTGGATCCATATTTTCGCATCCAAAAAGCCACTTTTTGTATCTGAGCTGCATGGAGAAATTTGAAACTGATATGATATTGAACCATAGACAGGATACTTCACAAATTAGGCTGAAACCAAGAGGGCCCACCATTAAAACACTCATCCATACGCCCAGGAACCTCCACGCCGTGCTTCTGGAGCTGCTCTAGAAGCCACACCCATCGAGGATGCAAGGCAATCAATGAGTTGGCCGGGTTTTCTACCAGAAATACACCATTCGCTAAGTAGGTGATCAGCATCAAGATAACACTTCTTCAGGGGAAATCCAAGCTCTCTGTGTGGATCAAAGGGGAACCAGCCAGTATAAAGCAAAGTAGTGATAGTAAGTTAAATTCAACCTTGAAGGGGGTTCTGTCTCCAAACCAATTTTGCACCCACGTCCTTGCTACCAGCTTGTTTCCACGTCTGACTCCCAAAAAGTCTTCGTTTCCAAGTGGTGTAAGAATACTTCGCCAAGTGCTTCCACGGTTGACTGGTACAAAAGATGAACAGACTATTGCTAGGAAGCTGGCTACAGCTTCCCATTCCGAAGACAGTAGCAGATGTATGCAAAGCCTTGGGAGCAGGCTCTGAACATAAGACAAATATATTTCATTCCTAAATGAAAACGGCTGTTTTTTGCCATCCCCAGCTCTTTCTCCAAAAACTATTCGCAGCGGTTTCGGGGAAAAAACAAGGGATACCTATTGAGCTTGTTGCAGACCTGTAACACAAGGCCTGCGGAGCCACAGAGGTCCATAGGTGCCCGCCGACCCGTCCTTTTCCCCCATTCCCTGGAATAGTCTATGTCCACAGCTGCTGTGGTAAATCCACAGAGTTTCGCCAAGGCGGCGATGCGTCCCACACCAGCAAAGTATTCAACTACTTGGTAAGGTGCATCATGTTGTTTGGGGATGTCGAGCCACCAAACCAGGAGTATCAGAAGAACCACAACCTTAGCACTACCATCTTGCAAAATCATTGTTTGCAAAATTATTGCTGTATGGTTTCTGTTGATTAAAACCAAAACATGCATCCCAAGATTCTTTCGGCGTATTCACAGCAATCATACGCTTCACGAGGACGTCAAATTGAGAGGGTGTCATGGCTGGAAACCAACGAAGGCCAAACAAAGGTATACTGCAGACAGTTGTGGCTGCATGCCCATGTTTGTGTAGACTTGATCAACTGGTTTGATGGTATTGCAGGGACCACTGTAAGTTCATGAGGCCATTGATGTTGTATTGTCCCTAGCTGGTCATCCCCTGTAGGTCGAAGACATCCCCTGTAGATTGAAAATATGGTGACCCTTGTTCTGTCAGCTTCTGCTCGAGAAGTAAGATAATGGACATGGAAAGCAGTATCAGCTGCAACGCCAATGAAACTGACACATGCGAATGCGGCCCATCTAAATTCATTTTGATGTTGGTGTCATAAAGGATATCGGATAGCTTTCTACACAGGAACCCAATAATAGAGAACCATAGGAAACAAGCCGTGCCCACCTCCAGTTGGGGGGCCTCCACCAAATTTCGCCAGGTTCATCCATCCTCTTGGAAGACCATAAGGTGGCATTAACCTGGCCAGAGCTTTCGTGAGGCAGAAATCAGCGGAAGCACCCCTTTGCTGGAAACATGTACAACATAGATCCCCCATTCCAAACATCTTTTGGATTGAGCTGCATTCTACGCATATACACTTTTGTGTCACCACACACACACACACGGAGGAACATGCACACGTTCATATCGATCTTGTAAGGCTTAGCATGCATATCATATAATCACTTGTGCTCATGTTTCCCATCTCACTCCAGGGTGTTCTCAGCAGGGTGTTTTTCACCGGATCAAAGCAGACAGCCAATCGCTCACACAGATAGATTTGCAAGAACGCGTTGAAAGCAGAACGCATTCACTGCACTAGCCCCTATTTGACAACCCCAAAAAGGATTTGCAGCCATGGTAGCTGCCTGAACTTCACAACATTGTGAAATCGGAACCAGCCAGGTGTTGATTCAACACCTCGAAAATATAGCTCTCCTACAGGACTCCTTGCCAAATCACATCCAAAAAAAGAATCTTACTTACTTGAATGTTTTTTCAGGGAACATGGCTTGATAGTCCTGTTTCGCCACACACAACCATACTGGTCAGAACTCGTAGTCCCTATTGGGAAGCTAGTCATCCTCCATGATCAGGCCCATCTCCTCCAAGAACGAATCCACCTGCCCAACTGCCGCTTCGGTCCACTTCTGGGGCGGGCAATCCTTCAAAGAATCATCAGCAGCGAATTTCGCAAAGCACCAGTCCCACCATTCCACCTGATTTGCAACAGCAAGCAGGAAGGAGGGGACAAGCTGAAAACATCAAACGAAAGAATGGCTTGAAACCAATATAGAAAGATCATGAAAGATTCATTCCGGAAGCACTGTTCAATAAAGCAATGTTTGTCTAATTCCTCAAGCAGAAGTCTAAATCCATGAGCCATCAAGAATATGGCATAATAACCCTGTAATATATGAAAAACACTTTCTATCATTGAAACACTACTGTGATTATAAACACAGACCCACGACAGTTTTTGAAATTCAAAGCTGTAAATTGCCTGGCCTCGAATTGATAGACAGGCAGCAAAAGACTGCGAACAACTGGTCCCACGTGGGAAACAAAGGTGTCCCTGATTGCGTAGTACCTGTCCTTTGATGGCGAGGTTTTGGGAGGAGGTCGGCGTGCAAATGATTTTGTTGCTTGCTTCCCCGCTGGCTCCCCATCCCCGCCCGCATCATCACACGAATCAGCACTACCTTTTTCACAGTCTTCAAGGTTGCCACCAGAACCATCCGCGTTGGTCCCCCCCTCCTGGCCCTGGTCCCATTGGAAAGCGTTGTTGATATCGACTTTGCCATCCTCAGTGACAGGCTCGTATTTGATGGGGGGTTCTTGCTTGTCATCAGGCTTTGGATCCTCCTTGTCATCCTCCGGACCTGGCTTTCCTCCCTTCCCCTTTGCTTTTGCCTTTGGTGCACCCTTTTGTTTGCTGCTAGCCCGTTTCCTGCTTGTACCTTTTGCCTTAGCCATAGCTGTTGGCGTTTCCTTGGAATTTGCTGGGGCCTCTTCCTGGGATTCATCTCCTGATTCAATAACCTCAATTGCTTCAGCCTTTTTCCTTCGACCTGGCTTGCCCTTGGCTTCTGATTTTGCTTTGCATTTCGCAGTGGCCTTGGTCTTGGCCTTTGCCTTTGCTTGGGGTTTTTGGGCCCATTGGTCCACCCGCATGACAATTGGCGGTTCCTCAGAAACACCAGCAACTGCTACAGGTTCTTCAGACTTGACCTTCTTGGATGGTGGTTCTTTCACAGGGCTTGGGCTCATCACTGCTGGTGGATCTGCTTGCTGCCCTTCCTCTCCTGAAACAACATCATCAACCTTTTGTTTGTCAAGTGGTTCCACTGCCTCCGTCTCCAAAGGTTTCTCGGTGGGTTCCTCCGCCGGCTCCTGATTTGACACCGAACTCTGAGCTTCAGTTTCCCCAAGGTGTGCTTCTTCCACTGTAACCGATGCTACAACCTCTAGATCTTTTTTTGGCTGCTCATGTTCTGCTGAGGTGCTGGTATGATGCTTTGCTAGTTGTTTCTCAGGAGCACCATCCACCCCATTCAAGGCACTTCTGTGAACATCAGGCAGGGCAGATTCCATAGCGGTGTTTGCTGGGATGGGGTCCTTCGTCTCAACTGACTCAGGAGCGACCGCAGGGGGTTCCTCTGAATCACCTCAAGCCAGGGTGCGACAACATATGCAAACCTTTTCAAGGACAGTTCATGATTGAAATCAAAACGCATAAGAAACAGGGCACACACAGCTTGAAAACACCACATTCTTTTGAAACAAACAGGCCTGTGCAGTTTTCCTCCAGGTTAGCTTTGCTGAAGTCACGGGCCAATGAACGACAAACCCCGCCCCCTAATGCTGGACCCATTGGGAGTGAATCCTCGATTTCAATCACAGGAGATCCCCGTTGCATGTCAGCTGCTGCCTGTGTTGCATCATAGGCTTGGGTGTCCACAGCGTCACAGCTAGCCTTCTCGTTTCGCAAAGCTAGCATTTGCCTAGGTATAGCGGAAGTTGTCAAGGAAAAGGTTGGCTTGGGTTGGGGTCTAGATGTAAAAAGAGCATGCACCTTTATTTGTTGCTTTTTTTATTGGATAATCATTGCAGGGTTGAAGGTTTTACAATACCAGAACTTATCCATGCTAAAATCTTGAGACTAGATGCTTCACCTTGGCGATCCGGGCTTCAAGATCAGAACTGGACATTTTCTCCGGGGCAAACGATGGCTTCAAAGGAGGTTGGCAAGGCGGCTCAGAAACCAAAGGGCCACCCGGGTTGGAAGTCTCCAACTTTTCCCCCACCTCACTCACGGCACCCTCCAGCTTTCCCTCAACCACCTCATCCTTTGGCTCATCCACTTCCACCTTTCCCTCACCCTTCCCTGGCTCGTCACCCCCCACCTTTCCCTCAGCAACACCCGCCTCAAGAAGCTCACCCTTCCCTGGCTCATCGTCCCCCTCAAGCTCACCCTTCCCTGACTCACCCTGCTGATCATCTTCAGTCCAAAGGGACAAAGTGTAGTAAGGGTCCATTTCCATGGGGGGGTCTTCAACACCTTCAACACCCTCAACATCCTCCACCTTCTCACCTTTCACTTGAAAAAAATCATTCAAGTCTACTTCACCTTCCTCCTCATCATCCTCCTCTAGGTTCACCAGAGGTACAGGTCCTGGGACCCTGGGGCGCCAATGCCGGAAGAGCTCGTCATAGAATTCGTTCACCAAAGGGTCCTTATACAGAGAGCAGTTTGGCAGCCAGGGAAATATCTGACATATAAGGTGCCCGAAATAAACTTGCAATTTGTAAAGGCCGCAGCTGGATTAAATAGTATTCCAAACCAAGAGTAGTAAACACCTTCCCTTTCCAAAAGTATGAACTGAACAGAAACCAAAGTTCCCGGCGGTGGGGGCTCTTGTCCCCTAAATTTCCAAACCCAGCTTTTCTGCAACCATAAGTGAAAAGCTTCTTCATGCCCCAACTATCCAGTTGCAGCAGCTTTGGGTTCAGTGGGTATTTGCTCGCGGTCTTCAACGCAAACACCTGGGAGGGGGCGCATGGACCAACGACACAAAAAAAGGCAAAGAGAGTCATCAATGTTTTGTTTTGTTTCCACCACCACTGTATTAAAAAAACATACACATTGCTAACCTGTGAGCCCGTGTCATAGTTGCACATGCCGCACTTTCACAATATGATGTATGGCTTGACGCGGTGCTTCACCCATATTTGTTTTTTGCTTTAAAAAGATCCTGTGGATACGCATGTTTTTGGTACAAACCATTGCCGGCCTCAGCCCTTACCATATGAATGCTCGGGGACTTGGCAACTTCCTTGGTCTTTGGGCACCAAAATTTGGCCAGAATCTTGAGTGCTCGAACGTTGAGGGCTATGGTAGGCATGGCGATTTGACCCGCCATCTCAACGCCATTGACGACAGGCCAACGAAGCAGCTTGCCTTGCTCCTTGTAGCGGAGGCGGGCCCTGACAAATGGATCATTGTCTAGCATGCCAGCTAGAGTCTTTGGGTCCAACTGGATGTCCTCAATCTCCACATCGGGCGTGGTCTGTGGTGGGGATGGCATGGCTTCAACAGGGCCGGAACAACTCCAAAGAAAATAGATATAAAGTAAATCAATGGCCAGTTTAGCGATGCTGATTTATACGTATTGTTTGGTAACACTGTCTTCACAAGCCTGTTTTTTTTTCACAAGAGAGCTGTGGCTGCAGAGCCATTTGGTTGCAAGTGTGCTGCATGGTTTCCATGATCAAACCACAAGCCTCAATTCATATATGGCAAATAATTGTGGCAATGAACCAGTCTAAGTCAAGGACTGCGCTGCACCCAAGAGATAATGAAAAAGATGGTGGTCCAACTGAAGAGTCTGCCAACACCGGCTGCCCCAGGTAAGCTGCAAACATGAAAGGACGACCTTCGGACTTTGAAGGGCTGCTGCACCAAAGTTTGCCTCACCTGCATGTGCCAAGATCTGAACAGAAACCTGTGTGAAAATGATCTGTCCTTAGATGCCTTATAGGCAGATTACTCAACAATAGGCTGCGTGACGTGTTCACCTTTCTCCAACATACCTGGGGAGTGTAATGCAAACTTACAACATTCCCACCAACTTCGGCTGAATGAAGCCGCCTGGTCACTGAGCGCAAGAAGCTTGGCCGCAGAAGTGGGTATCACAATGCTGCATGGCACATAAGATGAAAAGAGCGCTGCTTCACCAGGGAATGCCAATGGCTGTATACTTGATCTGTCATTAATCTTTGAACCCTGTGAACTTACCGCCGATGATAGTACTGCAAATGACAAAACTTTTGGAAACCAGTTTCAAAAGCTAATGTACATTTGGGGTCTCTAGATTGAACTTGTTGACATTTGGGGTCTCTAGATTGAACTTGTTGACATTTGGGGTCTCTAGATTGAACTTGTTTGACTTGTACCCAGATGGAGGGGTTCCTAAAATGGGGATTCCCCAAGGTATCCAAGTCATTACCCCATTTGAGTATTGAAACCATAGTTTTGAGGTACCCCCATTTTGGGAAACCTCCATCTTTCACTTACACCGGGGCAGCAGCACCACTGCCATCCCCCTTGAGCACGACGGTGCCTGTGCTGCATGGAGTGGAACCTATGGGTGGTGTAGCAGAAGTTGAAGTATGTTATGAATAAAATAAGTATGAATTGGGATGATTTGGGAAGGGATCATTGGGCATCTTGGTGAATATTAACACAAACATTCAGAAACATAAAAAACGACCTTAGTATGAAATTCAGACCCAGATTTGAAAGGTCGAAATTCCCAATAGGTACTAAAATTATACATACCTCGGGGGTTGCAGGTATATATAAGGATTGCATGGGACTACCCTCCGGTACTCAAACGTGGCAATGGAAAATCCCATATTTATAAATGATGTTCCACCTAAAACATCCTTTTATTGGGTTTTCCCATTGCCAGCATTGATTTCCGGAGGGTAACTGAGAAATCATGGTTGATTTTTGTACAGATCTGGGGATGGGATCATTCAGTTCCAAACCATGAACTGACGAACGTGAAGGCTCATTGCATTCCGCTCCCAAAAAACATCAAAAAACACACAATGTGGGGCCCCCAAGATAGCTATGTTGGTGCAAATAACTCCAGTAACTATGGTATATCATGGTTTATAGTAGATATGACTATAGTATTCATGGGGGGAATCTAAACCAACTAAACATAACTAGGGGCCCCAGCTTGCATGATGAATTGATGCCGAAAGGCGCGGGCCTCCGAGGTATTTGTTTCTGTCCTTCTCCAGCTTCGCGGTGTCCGCAGCCTTGCTGAGTAAAGAGGTGAACTGAAGAAAGGATGGCAGGGAGTCTGCGTAAAGGTGATCCATGGCTTAAGTGAAAAGAATTTGTTCAACTACCCTCTGGCAATTAAACGTAGCTATGGAAAATGGCCATTTATAGTGGATTTTCTTATTAGAAATTGTGATTTCCCATAGTTCTGTTTGGCAATACCAGAGGGTATCTACTTGAAAAAGATACCGATGATCCTTTGGTGGTTCTGGCACTGCAAAATAGTTCTTTGTTATTGTTTGTTTAATGGAACAGCGCTGAGAATATATGGCTGTAAGTCAAAACCCTGGTATCTTCTGTTCACATCAAAATAGCTGGTAAATGGATGTTCATACCACTAAAATGGATAATAATAGGTTTTGACCCACCCCCATATCAAGAAAGGGTTTTTTCAATGGGTAAGAACACAAGCTTCAGACAAAGCTTCAGACAGGTTAGGTTACCACAGGCTATGTAAGAGAAATTATGCCTTGTCCCCACAAGGTGGAGCTGCCTAGTTATATTTGTTGGTTTATAAACCCCATTAACTACAGTTATATCTACTATAAACCATGATATACCATAGTTATTGGAGTTATTTGCACCAACATAGCTATCTTAGGGGCCCCACATTGCATGATTAGAAAACATAATCAGATTTTGTTGAAATTTACTCGATGATAAATGCCTATCTCGATTGTTATTTGCCAATTTTGCTAGTTCAGGTGAAAGCATCCAGGAATATGTAGGAGCTGGGCCAATCAACTTTCAGGTTGTTGTTGTTGTTGTTGTTGTCGTTGTTGTTGTTGTTGTTGTTGTTGTTGTTGTTTACTTCCAGGCAGTATCAATTTGTGTGAATTTAAACACCAGGAATTTTAACACTGTGACCAAGCATAAGTGTGAGTGTCAATAGTTTGCAATGCCAATGTGGGTTTCAATATGGATATCCCTGCTGTGCAGTCCATTAGAACTGAAATGGCCAATGTGTTCAAAGCTGAGTCTTCGAGGCACGGCATCAGATTCCACAAGCTTTTGAGGCGCTCTGAGCGGAGATCCTTCACTTTTGGTGTCGGAAGTGACCAATGCAACGGTCCAGTCAATGATACGAACGACAATCGTCTTCTCGCTGTTTTTGAGGGCTTGCCACACTCGCGAGTGCTTTGCAGAATTTTGCTGGTGGAGACATTCAGAGAGTCGGGCTGTAGCACGGCACTGACAGTGCCCAGTAGCCAACTCTGTGTTTGCTGGCATTCACGAGACAATCAACAGGTTTAGGTCGGCCCCTGTCGATATGGGACAACATTTTGATTTAGTATTTCATTACCGACTTTCAAACAAGTTCGGACAAGATAGTTGACCCCTACAAAGCTACAGTTAAGGCCCTTTACCATTTATAAATGATTATATGGGGGTTTCCTAAAATGGGGGTACCCAAAAATGGATGGTTTACAATGGAAAATCCTTTTAAAATGGATGATTTGGGGGTACCCCCATTTTAGGAAACCCCCATATGATTATATATCGTTACAAATTGGATTATAATTTCACACATGGGGTTGTAACTGACTTAAAACTGGCAAAGGGCCACAGCTTAAATCACCTTCCAAAAGGTGCTGGCGATCCCAATTTGTGGCTGCTTGTTATTATGCAGATGGGCATGAAACACCACTTTTCTTGGATGATTATAGATGTGAGTTTATGATGTTTTGTAAAGGTATCTATGACATTGTATGACCCTCTTTCAGGTTGACTTTTTGAAATCATACAGAATTTCGTCAAAAACTCATTCGGGGTTGGTTCCGCTTACCAGGATTTGAATGATGAGGTTTCTCACGGTTGATCCTCACTTCTCTGGTCACTCGGGTTATCTATCAGTTATCTGGACCATGAAGCCCCATTGTTTGGGTGGATTTACCTCTACCTTCTGGGGAGGTGCTGTGCAAGCTCCCTGCGATACCTGAAACGTTGCCTGCAGGTGAAAGTTCTCTACCGCCGGATCGGAGTTGAATGGGAAAGTGTACTGCATGCCAATCTGATGCTCGGCCTTGGTGGTGCCCGAAGAACCGAGGTCTTTTCAATCATGGTCAAACATTGATAATGTTTGATATTTGTGCAATGTGGGGCCCCCAAGATAGCTAAGTTGGTTTATAACTCCAATAACTATGGTTTATGATACTTGTAACTATAGTTAATGGGGTTTATGAACCAACTTATAACTAGGGGGCCCCACCTTGTGGGTTGGTCCAAAACATAGAGTACCCCAAAATGCATTGACAAATCATCACACTAAATCCCTAGTCAATTGTCCAGAATTGGGATATTCCTTGATCTTCCAGCTGCCAGCTGAGATAGAGAACTTTCTCAGGGTGACTTTGAAAGTTTGTAGTTCGCGCTATCCCACTTCTCGTCCAGCATGTACACACCTTTGTATGTTTGATTATCCAATAGCACATGCATATGTATCTATATATCAATATATCATCGTATATACAAACCCATACAATCCTATGTGTACATATGATATATATATATGTATACATATGGGATAGTATAATAACCCCGCGCCTTTCATTTTAGCTTGGGCCTGCCCCTTAGCACTACCAATGCATTACCGGCCCAGAAAACGATAAGAGTAA
>BGPT01001903.1:1260-46900 GCA_003297045.1 Symbiodinium sp. clade C Y103
AAAGTCGAAAAGCCGAAAAGTGGATTGGGAGTATGTCGAACTTCGAAAAGTCGAAAAGTCGAAAAGTCGAAAAGAATACTTTTTGACTTTTTACTTTTTTACTTTTTGAAATTTTGCCGGATGCCTTTCCAGCTGAGCATGTGCATCTCTTTTTTCCAGCTTAGGAGGGGAGAGGGGGGGGGTCAGGTTCGAAACGAAAAATCATTTGCAAACAGGGGGCCCCGAAACCAGTTCTGCATGAAAATCATGCGAGCCGCATCCAGTCTCCCGGCAATACATCCAACTCCAGCTAGAAAGCTAGCTTTCGTGACATGATGTTACCCAATGTTGCCCGATGTGTCATATTCGTCTTTGTCAAAGGCCAGCTCCTATGAAGCTCAAGCGGTCGACGCATGTTTGAAACATTTTGAAACCCTGTCCTGCGAACAGGTCGATCATGAGCTGGTTCAGCAACATGCTGTGTTCCTCCTCACCGAGAAACGCGCGCCATCCAACAAAATGAAGCTTGACACAACAAACATCAATTCCACCGCTGAGGTCTCGTGGGGTCTTGCACTACAAATTTGCTCAGACATCAACCAACATCCAACCCAACATTTTCGACTTGGCCAAGCGTTTTATGACATGAAATGACCACAATGCCATCACAGATATCACAGTGATGTCACAGTGTGATGAGGTGGCATATCGTTTTTTCCTCATCTTCCTCCACCTTCAACTTGATGAAATCCTTTTGATAGACCCATTGAGATGCAAATGTTCCAGCACTGGTGTTTTGCTCTCTGAAATCGATCTTGGCATCATTGTTGATCATCGTAATCTTCCCAATGAGTCCTCCACAGTGGCATGCTGTGCCAAAGTTGGCAAGGCCAACGAATGGAGATGGTTTTCAACATATTTCAACATTAAACACTGAAAGATTGAATGGAAGAATCCAATAAACCAAATCTTTGGCATTCTTCAGCGTGTAACCAAACAATGGCTGATACAGTTTCAATCCCAAATCAGTGGGTCATCCTGATATGAAAATTGCGAAACAAGTTTGGAACTTCGGGCCAGGACTGTATCCAAGTAACACTTATATAAGTATTACATAGTATTAGACTTAATTCAGTATTACTAAAGTATCGAGCAAAGTAACTAAATATCCGAGGTCCTCGCTTCAGCTTCACGTTGCCCACGCTGAAGAAGTCCTCCACCACCAGCACCGATGCCCCAACCCGCAGCGCCCAAGGAGCGGCAGCGCCAGCTGCGCCGCTAGCGGCGGCGCCATCCGCGCCGGCCGCGGAGCGGAGCTCCGGGAGCGGCAGCTCCTGGCAGAACAAGGATGAGAAAATCATAGAAAATCTGTCAGATTTGAAAAGGACATAAAACCAGCCGCCAGCCGCATTGTCGGCATATGTCGGCAGTGTGTTATTCTAGGACACACTTATGTTCCGAGGATGTATGCCAAGGACTAAAAGCAATCACATGGAGTGCTTTTTCATCTGCGACCATCTGCAGCGACTTTTCAAATAAGAGAGCGTTGGTGCCTTGCTGGCATGAAACTTAGATGCATCCTGAACTTTAGACATCCGCGGTCCCTTTTGGGTCCTGCAAAAGCACAAGCCTCTTCAAACGCAGGATGACGAAATCGACACCGTACCACTCTAAGCACTCCTTTCCCAAACCACGCATGGAGCATTCCTCCTGAAGAGCTTTGACGGAAAGTCGTTCCAAACGTTCCCAGTCAGAAAGGATTCGATTCCCAGCAGCTACGGCAACAGATCCAACTGATGAAGCTGATGAAGCGTCGATTGCACCGAGTCGCTCAAGGGGCACCCCATGCTGCTGAAGCGTCTGTGCATCACGTCGCAATGAGGATGGATAGGTCGAGTTGGTCGAGCCATTGCTGCCGCTACCGGTGCCACCGGTGCTACCGGTGCTGCTTAAACGGATCAGGGAAGGATCTGACTGGAGATGCCGTGGTGCAAAGTACAAAGCTTGCGCGTTGGCTCTCACTGCAGCCTCCACAGCAAAGAAAGTGTCACATCGTTTTTTGTTTGCCATAAACAAATGTTATCATCGATGCTATTGCTCTAATGCCACCATTGGATGGTTTGATGTTAAAGCAGGTTTCCTTCACAGAGTCTTGCACAGGCGCTAACTGCCACCGCAGGTGTAATTCACTTTCCACCTTCATGCAGTTTGCGTCTGGATGGGTCCACATTCCAAAACACAACTTTTATCCAACATTTTCGGCCAGGTTAGAAATCGTTTGTGATCGTTCACCATGTTCACCATTTTTAGCGTCTGGGGTTCTTGCTTGTATCTGGGTCACTGTTCCAAAACTCGGTGACGTTCAATGTCTATACTCTCTCTCTCTCTCTCTCTTTTTCTCTCTCCATATTGCTATCAGTGTCTATACAATACCGTATGAAAATGTATGAAATCAGTGTCAAAGGAGTGTTGAATCCGAGGGTTTCATCATGACTTCATCGTGTTTCAACCATTTTCAATTTTCAACCCCGCCTCCACGAAGGACGCCGAGGCCCGCAGTTCGTTGGGCAAAAAGCTGAGCACCGCAGCGTTCTGCGCCACGCAAGACAAGCAGAAACCCAAATTCGTCAGCAGCACCTGATCGGCGCGGTGCAGGTGCAGAAACGTCCCGGCGGACTCGAAACCGGCCCACAAAAAGTTGAAAATGAGCACGGCGCCGCAGCAACAAGCGCATTTTGACATGAAAAACAACCTCAAAAAAAAGGTCCTTCTAAGTCTAGTTTTCACGTTTGCACCCTCGCAACACTTTTGGTCCAAAAACGCCCCGAGTGTTTTCTGGTGACTTTACAAGTTCTTCAATGTATGTGCAGTATGTTTCAGCAGGTCTTTTCCCGTGCATTCCCAGCGCCATTGAAAGCGTCTGAGACATTTCCATAAATTGACATTTCGTTTTCCATTTTTTTTGGAAGGCAAACTGTCAGGAATGGCTTTTTTTAGCACCTTTCCAGAAACAGTCAATATTTCCTCTGTGGATCTTTGTCCAGCCTCGTGTAGGAGCCCCTTGTTAACATTAAATATCACTTTACTGTGGTTGCAAGCACGATGCAACTTAATAACCCCATCCGTGCCGTATGCAACTTATCATTGACGTTACCACACCCCACCCCATCCGTGCCGTATGCAACTTATCATTGACGTTACCACACCCCACCCCTTCCGTGAAAGTTATACTGTTTGTGGGACGGTAACGAGCCCGCTGGCAGAAACATGATATGTCAAAAAAATGTAAACAATGACAAAACATGGACAAAGATGAACAAGACAAGTACAAATTAAATGTCATGTCCTGATACCTCACTCTGACTTGTCGACTATGAAGACCGACCTGGAAAAGAGATGAAAAGACTACTTCACAACACTTCGCGCCGCGCGTCGCGCCTCGTCGGCATACTGAACTGCAGCTTCGAAATGGATAGAGGCACTCAAAACAAAGTTGCCATCAGCCGCCAGCAGAGAAAAAGCAAGAACTTGGGGCGAGAGCTTCAGAGCCTGCCACACCACGTCCTGATCTTTTCGAATCCGTTCAGATGCAAACTGAAATGCCATGGGTGCTGACTTCGTGGCTTCCAACACCATTGCCACATTGTCTTTGATGCTGGGCCCAGCATCATGCAGAACCGAGCCGTCCTGGCGCAATGCGCAAAGCACCAAGCGTGGATCCTCCCGCAATGCTGGCGAGGCCCAAGCGAGCGCCTTGGGGTCGTCTTCCAGAGCTGCAGAGACCAAGTTCTTGTCTCCGGAAAATTCCGTCAGAAATGCGAGAGACGATCCGCGCATCTCAACGATTCGCAGAGCAAAGTCGTAATCTGTCAATACCTCTGGGTGTTCTGCGGCAACTTTCTCAAGGACAGTGGTCGAAATCTCTGAAGATTCCAACGCTTTCAATACAAGGGACCTGTCCTTCCATAGCATGGAGTCCACATGATCTCGAGCCCCACTGTTCGCTTGAAGTGCTTTCAGGTTGAAATCTGTGGACAGAACAAGGTCCTGAGAACAGAATTTCAAACATGCGGCATTGAGTTCAATCAGAGATAGCAGAAACTTCTGGTTGCTCCGGAGCTCTGCATCTGCATATTGCAAGCTCGAAGCTCTTCTGCATGACAAAGCTTTCACCAGTTCAGCATCTCTCCTGAACTCCGAGTCTGCATACGAAAATGCTTCAGGAATCACTTCAACCGCTGAGCGCACAAAGTCTTTGTCCAAAAGCTCTGGGGCATTGCTGTGCAGTTCTTTCAGCAGATCAAGAGTCAAAGCCCGGATGAGAATGTCCTTGGTCAACGGCGCAGGCGGTGCCTGTGTCTGTGTAGCTTGCCCCCGCGTGGCTTGAAGGCACACCGTGAAGCACCGGGCGTTGCGCCGCAGGGCCCGTACCAAGAACTCCGAGGTCAACGTCGTCGCGTGGCTATGACCGTTGAAACTGCTGCCGTCGAGTCGGGGCAGCAGATGGGGATTTCGCTGTACAGCGTCCAGCAGGAACTTCTCATCGTTCCGCACAGACGCCGGCAGGAACGCCACGGCCGCGTCGTTTTTGCTGAGCACCGCCGCGGCGAAGTTTCGGTCCTGCCACAAATGGACCGCCACGTGCTCCAAGGCCGAATCCGACGCGGCCGCAAGCAGCGCCACTTCCTTGTTGCCGCGCAACTCATCAGAGGCATATTCCAAAGCACTGCCATCTTCACGCAGCGCCGTTTCAACGATCTGTCGATCTCCTTGGTACTTTGGTGCACATGCCAATGCATAGCCATTTTGTCCAACAGCCTCCAGGATGAAGGAACGATCTTTCGTCAAGCTGTCGGACGCAAATTCCAATGCAAAGGCTCCCTTTCGAACAGCCGCCAGCACCACTTCACGATCAGCTCTCAGATTCTCAGCAGCAAACTCCAATGCCAACCCATCCTTTTTCACCAACACCAAGACCACCTCGCGGACAGAAAACAAAGCACAACATAGGAGAATGTATAGTAGTTCTTATGTAGTTCTTCAACAAACCACGATACATGAAACTGCTCTAGAGTTTGAGCTGCACAAATCTTTTACAGTCCATCAATTATGGTTCAATTCTGTTCAATTCTCTTTCATTCTCTTTCCAATTCTGTTCAAATCTCTTTCCTGTTGATCGGAGACAGATTGATTTGGACCTCGCGCTGTTTGCGCACCGCCGGAGGCGCCGAGCGCAGGAAGTCCCGTGCCGAGCCGCGGAGCTCCACGGCACGCTGGAGCCACTCGTCAACGTCGATGTCGATGTCGTCGATGTCTCCCATGGTCGACGTGTCGTAGACGTGTCGTAGACGTCGAGAAGACGTAGAGGAGTCGTTTGTTAAAACCAATATTCGGAAGAAAAATGGAAACACAAACATGAAATTTCAAGTTTAAATCACGTGAAATCGTGAAATCAAGATATGGTTCATATGTTGTGCTACTTCATGTGTGGTACAGGTATATGATGTCCATCAATTCCTTCGTGATCTAAATAGATAGAGATCGTACAACTGGAATCACACATCGATTGATGTGGTTTTTTGACTGGAGTTTGCAGGTTCTGGTGTCAGGATTTGGTTCAGGAGGTTCAAAGATTCCGTCGTGTCACCAATGTCGCTCTTGGTTTCACGGGCGTTGCTCTGGACTTTGCACCAAACACAAGAGAAATGGGCTGCGTCTATAGGCAACGTCATCGAATCGCTTCAGCGTATCACATCACCGTCTGCAGCTGGAGGCTACTCTACAAGACTCCGCATGGCAAGGGCATCGCAAAACGGCAAGACGCTGTTTCGAGAACCGCTCCAAACTGAACAATGTTTTCACATGTCTTAAAGGAAAAAATAAGAAAAACACATAAAATAAAACACCACATGTTTGCGTTGAGGCAAGGCAAAGTAAAGCAAACAGCCCAGCTGATGACCGTTGACTTTTCAGCGTGCGAGCCCACGGGGTGGTTTCGAATCGTTTAGATGTACATTCTGAGCTGGCCGTGATGGAGACTCCAGCGACCGTGAAACAGGTGAGACTCCAAGCGCTTCATGGTGATCACCAAGGGCATTTCAGCTTGCAGAGTCGCCGGGTCGTGGTAAAGCGCACCGCATGTCTCGCCAATGTGGATACATTTTTATTTGTATATATATATATATGCATTTATTTAATTTTATTTATCTCTCTCTCTCTCTCCGTGCAGAAAATCAAAGAGCGCTGTTCATGGCTCGACTAGTCCTGGCGCTTGCTCCAACTTTGCGCCGCTGAGCCGTTGAACCCCTCAGTTCCGACCGCAGCACTGCATGCTTCCAGCATGTGCTGTGCTGACAGAATTAGCTTCACCAAGCCTGGGATAAACTTGTCAATGACTTATTTGAGTTCAACATATGTCACATACTTTAAACATCAACTTGGATGAACTTGGATTAACTTGGCCATCGTGACAAGTGTAAGAGGACTGGTGGTTGCTAAGCACTGGCACGATACGTTCTGATGAAGATTCTGGGAGGTCATATGTATATATATATATATATGTGATGTGAATATGTTACATCGTGTGTTACATCTTTGTTCGCAGCTCTGGTGAGGCTTCTGCTATGACTGAGCACCGGCGAGTGAATCTCAAAGACCGGGCACAATGGCGCGCAAACGACTGAGACATACTGAGACATCCTGAGACTGTTTCTTCACCAAAGCTCAGTGTTGTTCAGTGTCGCTGCACCTGTGATCGAGTCGTTAGGGCCCGTTAGGGAATATAAAAGTCATGGGGCGAGAGAAATTCCTTGCATCAACTCACACTAGAGCGCCAGATTTGACATGATTTGACATGATACAGGAATGACAGAGGTGTAAAAAGCATTCGACATGCAAAAACATGTTCGATATGCAAAAACGTGTTGTGAAGAACCTTGTGGCCTATTGTGGCCTATTGTGGCCTCTTGTGGCCTTGGGGCGCCATGTGCCAAAAAAACAAGTCAAAGGAGTCAAAGGAGTCAAACGAGTCCAAGTTTCTCCTGCCTGTCGAGTCGGATCTGTCACTTCGACATGTCTACGCCCTTCTCCATCATCTTCACCTCGCTCAGTTTGTCATCCCGGATCTGTCGAAATGCTCCGGGTGTCTCTATCACAAAAGTACTTCTTCTTGCTTTGAGCTCATCAAGGACACCCATTGCATGCATTACAATTATGGCATACTATGGGCATCTAAGAATCTATGAAGTATGTATGGCAATCTTTCATCATCTGTCATCATCTCATCTCGCTTCCCATCTTTGATAGAAAAACGAAATTACGAAGTGAAGTGAAGTGAAGTGAAGTGAAGCATACTAAGATATGTTAAGTGAAGCACGTCTTAAACCAGTTGAACGTCTCTAGAGTACACAATAGTACATACAGAAGTATATACAGATGTCTAGAGATTCTCTGGAGATTCTCTACAGAGATTCTCTAGAGATTCTCTACAGAAATTACGGCAAGAGGCGAATTCGTCGAAGGAGATCTCGCCATCGCCATCGAGGTCGACTTCCGACACCATCGCCTTGATCGCCTCAGAACAGCTGTCGTCATGGTCACCGACTTAGTCACCTGAATTGTCACCTGGATTGACACAGATTGAAATTGCAAAAAATCTCAGCCATTCAGAATTCATCCATAAATTCAAGTCGTTTCTTAATAATTACGTACTTGATCTAAATCGCCAAATCGCACATGAAATAAAGACATGAAATGGTGATTTAATTATTTTCACTTAATGAATTCCAGGAAGTCCGATTGGATCCAATTGGCCTCACCGTCAGCTTGCTCCTTCAAAATGGCGGCCAGCTCCTGCTTGGTGATCCGTCCATCGCCGTCCTTGTCGAAGACCCTGAAAGCCGACCACAGCACTTCCTTCTTCAGGTACTGCTTCTGGCCTCCGAAAACGTGGGGAAGTCAAACAACCATCCACCGATAGTCGCCAATGGGGGTACAGTGCGAGTATTTCCACTGACCAAATAGCACATATGCTGAGCAGTGTTATGAGTGGGCGAATTCAATGGTATATGGCCCATTTATATGCATTTATCGCCATTTTAATTGAGAAAATGCTAATAAACCGCAGGATTTGCCAGGGCTCCACTTTCAAACGAAGCCACATGAAACATCATGAAACCCTCCTGGATCACTATGGTGAACTGGACCCTCTGGCGCCAAGACACTCAGAGTTGCGGCGATGAATTCCGTGTAGTCGATGTTTCCTGATCCATCTGTGTCCAAGTTCTTCCTTAGCGCCAAAGGCACAATGGCATGAACTGTGCGCAGGGCAGTCGGGGGAATCATAAAATTGACATCTTTTCTGCTCATTGAGAGCCAGCATCACATATTTTTGATCTAGACACATGACAGACACATGACTACACGACATATACTTGACATATACTTGACATATACTTGACATATACTTGACATATACTTGACATACCAGCCAGATATCTATGAGTTGCTCAAATCGATTCGACAGAAACTTCCCCTATGTTCAACCCTCCCACATATGTACATTATGTAGTACATTATGTAGTACGTGTAGTGAAACGTGTAGTGTTATGATGTGTTCGGGCGTTATGTCGGAGTGGCATGATCTCAATGAGATCCTGCGGAATTTCCACGGCGCTCTCTGCGATGCCTTTCTGGATCTCCTCGATGCTCAGGGTGCCGTCCTCGCCAGGCTTGGGCCGGCGTTCCGTAAGCCACCCGGGCTCCAATGTGGTCAAGTATTGGAGCCGATTTGGAGCTGAATTTGGGGAAAATGTATATCAAAATGATTGAAAATGATGGAGAATTATGGCAAATGGGGAATTATATTTGGATTTTTTGATGCTCCTGGGGTTGGGAAAGTGATGATCTGGGGGTACATGGGATATAGTGGGATGGTGGATGCCAAGGCTGCTCATTTTGGGATAGGGACAGTGTTAAAACAGTGTTACAACTAAGTTCCAACCATTTCATTTATGAGTTTCATTTATGATGAGTTTCATTTATGATGAGTTTCATTTATGATACAGCAGATCAATATGGATCATTTGCGGCGCCTTGTTCTTGTCGAGCACCAGGAAGGTGTTGCGCAGCTGCTCCAAATCCTCGTCCTTCAGCTGTTGGGCGATCAAGGTCAGGGCCACCTGCGCCGGATGCCAAAGGGAAGACAAGACACGACAATCGAAGACAATCGAAGACACACAATGTCAAACGTTTGTCAAACGTTTGTCAAACCATGTTCAATCATGTTCAATCCTTGGAGATGAACATGTTGAAACCATTTCAAAAGCAAACAGAAACACAAAATGCACTCTGTGCATTCTGTGGCTTCCAGCAAGCAGGATTCAAAAGGGGCAAATATTGAAAATATTGAAACAAAAATCGACATACATTCGATACATCTAGCGGTTGTTTTGGTACTCTTGAGTTGCAAGCTTCAAAGGGCAGCTGTTTTCCGGTGACTGGGTGCGATCTAACCGTCTGTGGCGGTCAGTGTCTTCGTTGTTTGTCAATTTGACGGTCTGTGTTTGGTTTGGTGCCAATAGTGTTGAGGTTCTCGTTGGCCTTCTGCCCTTGACGTTTCATCATGCACTGGCTGAAATGGATTGCAGCATAGTGCATACAGACTCTGAATATCTCTAAATCACTGATTCCATTCCTTTTTCTGTAAGCTTTGCACATTGTGAATCACTCCGTGTGGAAGGACTGGACTGCACTCCATGCCTTCTTCATGCGGGATCCCTCATTGAACCTTTTGAGGTTCTTGCACCTGAGGATTCGTCAATCTGTTTATCAACTTAGTGCAGCAAAAACATTTTTTGAAAAAGATGCGAAATGATGCGTGAGGGGTGCTGCTTGCTCACTTTTGAAGATGCTGCTGTTTGCTGCGGAATTCTCAGCCAAGTTGCAGGTCTTTTGGAGGTTTGCCCTTGGGAGCCTTTTCACATGTCGACCCAACATGACACAGTGCTGATTGCAGTCTCTTATAGTCTCTTCAGTGTTGAGTTCTAATCCACTATAACTATACTATAATGTTATTATAACTATACTATATCTATACCAGTTAATCCATTCTAATCCATTGATACAGTGCAATGCGGTGCATTGCTTCCCGCCTCTGCATTCTTGTCGAGCCACCTGTGCTCCAGCATCTGTGCTGCAGTTGGCCCTTAGTCAGGAACATATTGGAGAAAGATTAGAAAGTATCACTAGAAAGCAAGTTGAGGTAGATATAAGTTATGATGAGTTAGAATGACTTACCTTGAGACGATATACTTTGAAATATACCTTGAGTTTGCTTTCAAAGTATATATAAATATATGTCACACACACACACCTATATATATATATAAATACATAAATATGTGTGTATATTATATTGTATATCATTGTATATTATATATCTTAGTGCTCCGTGCCGTTCTTGTCCGTTCTTGTCGGTATGGAGGGCTCCGGGCGCTTGGAGGCGTTGAAGGTGAGCATCAGAGAGATGCATTCCTTGGCGTCCGCCGTGATGTCCTCCCAGTCCTGGAAGCACGGGCAGCCGCGTTCTGCGTGCGCCAGGGGGTGACGTCACGTTGACGTCACGTTGACGTCACGTTGACGTCACGTTGACGTCACGGTGTCACAGGGGGTGGGGGCTCGGAAGGCAGGAGCTGGTCGCTGGTCCTCGGCGGGGAAGGTGAAGACGCCTTTCTTCACCTCAGATCACGTTGAGTGTCACGTTGAGCCAGGTGTCAGAAAAAATCAGAAAGGATTTGTGGCAACATGTGGCAACATACTGAGAAAAACGATCCGATCATCACTTCTCTGCAGCGAAGCTGCCATTCGCAAGATGTCCGAATCACTGTCCTGGCCACCAGCCCAAGTTGTGCTCAGCATTTTCCGGAAGAACTTCCACAGTAACAGTCATGTCACAGTCCCGTTCCCTGCTCACACTTCATGTCTGTTCCCGTCTCCCAGTTTCCGGTCCCCATAGAAAGGAGGATAGCCGCAGAGCAGAATGTAGCAAATCACCCCACAGCTCCAAACATCACACTTCTCATCCTCAGAACATGGCAGAAGACTCAGAAAACAAGGTCTCAAGAGTCTCAATTGAAGTTTCAACTGCAAATGGTATCCCTCAACTGAGCTCTCTTGCTCAGATGCTCCTCCCCACCATGTCCCAGTGTGCGTTGCTGAGTTGAGTGCGTAACAGCCCTCCAGCACTTGCGGGGCGACGTAGTACGGGGTGCCAGCCTACCAAGGGCAGTAAAGTTCAGGCAGAAAAAGTGTAGGATCAAAGGGACCAGTAAAGCTAGTAAAGCTAGTAAAGCATGCATTTTGAAGTTTCTGCCACGTAGAAGGCAAGGTCGGGGGTGTTTGGTTGGGTTTTGATCGGACTGAGAAAACCATAGAAAATCATCATAGCAACGAGCTTTGCAAAGAGCAAAGAGATGCAAAGAGCTTAGGTCTAGGATGGTCTAGGTGCATTGCACAGAGCGGTGCATTGCGCATTGCGGCGGACCTTGGTCTTCATCTTCTCTCCCGACGCCACCTTGTGGTTCTTGGCCTTGGCCGTGAACCGCCGTGGGATGTCTCAGAAACGGCGACACGACTTAGGACGCTGCCAGGCCGAAGTCGATCACTTTGATGGGCGCCTGCAGTCAGACAGACATTGAAAAACACATTGAATAACACAGACTTCACTCTGTAGCCATTCCTACCTTACAGCTGCGCCAATTGTTGGGATTTTACGGATCTGCTTCTGTCTGTTTCCAAGCGTTCCTTTGTGTTCCTTTATGTTCCTTTGGATTCTCGGAAAATCGATCCGTCTGGCAGTCTGGCAGTCTGGATATGCAGTTGGCACATCCAAGGCACATCTGGATCCCTGTTTTGGAGCAGGAAATTCTCCGGTTTGATGTCACGATGAACGAAGTCGTTGTTGTGCAAATAGCCTGGGGAACGGCATGGAACGACTCAAGCCACCAATAATCATGGCCAACTTCTGCACGCGGACCTGGTGATGACTGGTTTTGGCATATGCCCAAAATGTCTGTGAATGGATGTGATTCGATGCTGAACCTGATTAAACCATGGAATCCAAACCATATACGGTCTTCATCTTCCAGCGCAAGATAAATTTCATTTCACCATGGGACATGTAGGCCAAGACAGGCACGAAGGCTAATCTGTTCAAACGAAGGCTGCATTGAGGACCCAAGAGGGACAGTCACTGGGACCATTCTCAAACCAAAACCTGCTACAAAAGTCAAGATCTGGTCAATTCTGGAAATTGTTTGTGATGTTGACAATGGTCCGCAGGAATCTTGCCTTCCAAGGTCTGGTATGTTGATGTGTCTTCATCATTATTCTGCAAGAATCCTCCATCCATTTCCACCTGAAATTCCCATCCATTTCCGAATCCATTTCATTCCTACCATTATCGCACCATGTTTGCACTGCAGTTTGCACCCTCTTCCCTGTTTGATTCCGTGCTCCAAGGCGCTCATTGCTCCCAGGATCTGCTGCATGTAAGTGGCCTCAGCCATGACCATGTCATGACCATGTCATGACCATGTCATGACCTTGTCATGACCAAACATAGGTACTGAATGGTACTGAACTGTAAGGAGAAGGTGAAAAACGTGAAAAACGTGAAACTTGAAAACCGTGAAAAAGGTGACGCGGAGACATGTGATGTCTTTGTGGAGACGTTGGATAACGTTGGATCTGGCAGGCCCACTCCCTTCATGTCCAATTCCCGACCAAGACTGAAATGGCTAGAATTTAAAATATGTTCAATGACTCTGACTAGAACTTCTGTCAAGGGATCACACTGTGATCACACCGTCTCCAACAGACTTTGTCACTCGCCAAGATGCTGCACCACGTTCATCGAACGCTCTGGCGGCGTCGCTTCCTACAAGATAGAAAATGTCGTCCTTTTACGTTTACAGCCAACACGGTCAGAAAAAGTAGTCATAAAACTAAACTGGATGCATCTTCAAGAATTCTACACGTTTATTTTTCTTGTTTCTTCCTTTGTCCTACAGAGCTTTCCTTGTCTCACGGTTTGCATCACACTGCAATGCTCTGGCCTTCGTGCTTTTCAGCCTCTTCCAGGATGCGGTCGAAGAGCTCGCCACCCGTGCAGAGTTCCATGACCAAATAGACCTGGAAGCTGAGAACGGTAGACCTTTGAGATCCATTCTGATGCTACGAAGCTGTGAAGGATGATGCCATTACATACCATTCCCAAATATATATATATATATTATAACCATGCCCAAGGGTGACCTGAAAAGTCACATGCAACAAACATCACACAGATATTCTACATACTTTTTGGAATCTTTGGATAGTCTTGGATCCTTCTTCAGAATGTGATGGATAACTCACATGGATTTTCCCACAGGGCTTCTGTTGTTTCTGTTGCTTTTGTATGCTTTTGTTGTTTCCTGGCCGAAGCTGTGGGCCATGTGCCACCACGTGCCACCAGCCTTCTTGGCATCGACGAAGACCTGGCGTTACGCTCACGTGGCCCGAGTGGTCCGGGTGGCTCGGGTGGTGCGGGTGTATAACTCGGCAGGACTCGGCCGGACTCGGCTCTTGGTGCTCGCCTCGTAAAGCTTCACGATGTTCGGGTGGTCCAACGCTGACCTCGATCCAAAGCACACAAATTGAGATTCCCCGATTCCCCAAGGTTTTTAAATGTCTACATATTTCTTTTGGATGTGTGGAAGATCGTAAAAGATGCGGAAACAGGCCATGCGCCAAGACAAAAGAGAAAGGTAGTAGGAAGAGTGTCAAAGGTAGGGTGCCACCATGTGCCACGGTGTCAAGGAAATAAATATTCAGTTGTATGCATGCACTAAGTGCACTGACTCCACTCTAGCCGCTAGCCATTCTATTGAATCTATTCGATATCTGTTTCTTCGTGAATACCTTGCATAGTCATTTGTCTGATGTTTCCGTACAACCCATTCCACTTTCGGGCACCGTTCTGAGGAAGTAGCTGAATGTCGACTTCGGTCTGGAAGCGTTCTCCATCTGCAATCTTGGTGCGGTCAATGGCCTGGACTCGGGATTTGATGCTGCAATGCTGCAATATGCTGCAATATGCTGCAATATGCTGCAATAGATGCATGCTGGGAGGAAATTCACCATCACTTTGCTCACGTGTCCTATGCCGCCTATGGGCCTATGATGGCTGCCATGCCTTTCATGTGAGTTGCACCATGTTGCATCACCTGAAGTATTTGACCTTTGCCAGTCTTTGCCGTGGAGCCGGGCCTTGATAGCACGAACCGCGTTAGTGGACTTGTGCACACCCTTCGAGACAGAGCCTCCGGCAACGTATCATAGCAGATCATAGCAGCAATTTTTTAAGCTGTTCAGAAGCTCTTGCGCTGTTCAGCAACTGTTCAGAAGCTTGCTGAACTTGGCTCGAGAACTTGTTTTGGGACAATTCTGTCACTTGATCGGTTGATTCGTGTTGATTCTGCCGTGCTGAGGGCTCTGCCATATGATCCTTCACCGAGTTTTTTCTTGGTTTCGACCTTGTAGAAGTCGTCCAGCTTGCCGTTGTTCAACGAGCAAAATGCATGCTTGAAATGTACACCTTAGCGTGGCAGAAATTCGAAGACGCTCCAAACGGGATCATTTCTTGTTCCAAAACATGTAAGTGAAATCATCTGATCTTTTTTGACCGGGCTCGCACAGCTCCTAGTTGTGCCCATCTCTGGAACACGCGTCAAGTCTTTCCAAGTGGCCATCACTCACAAATTTCGGAGGCATCTTGTCGACCTGCAACGGAAAATCGGAAAGGGCCAAAGGCGAAGAAAATGCACAATTCCTCTCGTTCTACAGGGAGTGTCCCCCAGTGCCCCCATAGCGACCCCATTCCCCACGTTGCCTCTTCCGTTGTCTGTTTCTGTTGATTGAACGGTCTGTTTTGGGCCGAAACGATTGCAAAGGACGAATTGTCAAAAATGAATTGAATGGGACACATCATACACCTAAAGCAAACGGAATCAAACAGCATCTCAGTTTCTCACCATCTCCCTTTGCACTTGGCTGGGTTCCATTCGTGCAACGAAGTGAAATCTCAGTTTCAAAATGTGACCCAAAAAAACAAGACCTTAATAGCCTCAAATCCGTGCAGTTGATTCATCGAAGAAGGTAGGCACTTGGCACTGAGTAGAATGCCCGTGGTTTCAGCCCTCACGCTGCCAAAGCCACAACCGCAACAACCCAAATCAGCCTGAAGCACATTCAGCATGTTTCAAAGCGCGGCTTGTACCAACTTGGCATTTTTGCGTCCTTGACTGCAATTTCTTCACAAGGCCTTATGAGCATGAACTTCAGCCACACATTTCTGAAATCTGCTGACAAATTGACGTCTAAAAAGTCATTTGGGCATTGGGCAGCCTTCAATATTTCAGGAAAATGTGAGACATTCCACTGTCACTCCATGTAATAATGTAGTCCGACATGTCTTCATCTCCCTCGGACTCTTCACCGCCATCTTCGGGAATTGAATGGCACTGGCTGCTGTGTCTTCGGGGCTCTGGATTCAGAGCTTGCGAGTTTCGCAAAGAACCACGCCCCAGTGGAAGTACCTCTTCAGAAGCTGATATATCCGGCCAACAATCCTGAAGCATCGATATAATGCTGAGCTTGGAACTGACGTCAAGTTCAAGAAGGTACGCTGCCTGGTTACGCACTCCAGCCTCAGTATTGTACACCTTTGCCACAAACCTTCCTTTCCTTTGAGCATCTTGGCAGTGGAATACCCACTTGTTGTTTCCATCCTGATTAAAAGGAACCTCGGCTATCTTGAGCCTGGCTGGGCTGAATGTCAATTGCGGTCAATTGCGTGGTCTGCTCCGTGAACAGCTTGCTAAAGAGGTTCCTGGTTTCCGCGTGCTGGAGAGTTCCCAGCCTGCCGGGTATCCACTTCGCGTCCTGCCGGATGTCCATCATCAAGCCCCGGGTGTTGATGTCAAATGGTTTCTCGCTCGTCCTCTGCACAGCATTGTGCAGTGATCCTGAAATAGAGGTTTGTGTGGCTCCCAAAATCTTGGACGGGGAAGACGCGGCCGCTGATTTGCTTCCAAATGGCTCTAAAAATATTCATCATGTGGATAACATGCCTGCCATGCTTCTGATCCGTTCCCACCCTGAAACCATGAGGGAACACTTTGACAGCATGCATCTTCCTAAAAAACACATCAGCTGCAAGGTGGCCAGGGACGTTGGGATATTCATCATAGGCATCTTTGCAATTGTATTGGTGACCGTGACAAGGTGATGAAGGTAAGAGTTCGAACATCGCTTTGCCAATCCAACTTGATGGCTTCATCCATGCCACCGAGCAGATCCTGAACGCTTCGAAAAAATAATTGAAATCTGCGAAAATCTGATGTGAAATTTAATATGCTGTAGCATGCTGTAGCGGTCATCTTGGTCATAGTCGCGGTAGCCAACAAAAGCGAACCGACATGAGACTTGTGAGAGTTGAGCGCTTGACGCCGCAATGGTTTCCACACTGGTTTTTACAGCTGCAATCCACTGGTCCATGGACCCAGTGCAATCCATCAGAAAGCATACATCAGCTGTATCCGCAGATGCACTTGTGCCTGCAGACCCCCGCTGGCGCTTCTGGGGTTTGACCACCTGCAAGCTGACCAAGTTGGGGGAGATGGTTTCTTGATTCAAATTGGCCGAGGATTGTTTCCTCTTCTTGTTCCTTGCGCGCGAGTCCTGCCACGCAGCTCTCTTTACCTTTCCATGGCATGATAAGCGCCACTCCTCGGAGCACTTCTTGCTTGTGACAATGGCTATGGCATGATCCAGCGCGCTGCTCGCAACCTATCGCTTGTTCGGTGACAGGATTGTAACAAATACAACAGATCAACTGCTTCTCATCTGTCCTGGACAGCGAAGGTGGAGGGCTTGGCCGTTGACTGGCTGTGAACCTGAGTGAAGCCAACTTGACCTTTGGGTTGTCACAGCAACACCAATGCCCAAGAGGATATGCAGGCAGCAGTGCTATTTGTCCTGTCTTCTGCTGACATCCGAAGCATTGGGCCTTGATGTGCATCTGTAGCGCAACATCCCTATGAAATTGCACAAAAATGCTTTAAATTCCCACTGGCTTACTGCCGAAGTGTGCGGAGCAAGGACACACTAAGTCACATGTTTTGATGTTGGCAAGCTCTTCTTTCCCGTTCGAAATCAACCCAGCTCATGTCAATTTGCCTGGTACCTCTTGGCCCAGTTTCTATGCACCCATAGCAATCTCCGAAGACGGCAATATCAAAGTAATCCCCGCGGAAGTTGCACTGGTGGTCCGTGGCTGGCAAAACAGAGTCATCAGTCCGTTCGGCAATTTGATCCCGTGCCTACCATAGCGTCCCAGGCGTCCCAGGCGTTCCTGCGATGGAATGGACACCCAACAAACATAAATCGACAAGGAGTAGACGTTTGGCTTTGAGCCTATCATGCAGAACAAGCTAAACCAGAAATATGTTGAATTACCACACTCACACATGCAACACGAACCATTGCCTTCATTTTCTATCAATCAATTACCAAATTTCTCGCTCACGGACTGCCGTGTGCACAGCCTTGAATTCGAATTGCCTCACAAATCTGCAGGACATCATTTATAGTATTTATATAGCTGGACTGTTCCTGGACTTTGCTTTTGACTAGGCATGGAACAAGTTGCACTGGAGTCCTACGGGCTCAACACATCTGACGAGAATCACGGCCCTCAACAGATTTTTTGCACCTGAAACGCACGGCATTTGCCGTGCATTCCTCATTGGTCAGAGCTATCCTGTCAGGCGGTCAACTTGACCTTTCTATACCATCCTGTAGCAAGTGGCCGTCTTTAAAATCGCAGAAGATGCTGTCTTCCAACTCTCAGGCGAACATGGCATTGTAAAAGTTGAATTTGCAAACCATATGCTCGCAACCCGACAATTTCTCAATGGGGCGCCCGCATTGGCGGCGCCGGGTGACTGTCACATCTCCTGTGAGCTGCTGAAGCGACTCCTGATCCTCATCCACAATCTGAACTTGCACCGTGTCATTCTTTGAGCCCTGCAGCCTTCCAACACGTACCTCTCTGCTATCAATTTTCTTCTGTGCGTACTTGTAGTAGTCGTGTTGAGCACCTGGTAACGCCACCCATTTGTTCTTCATTGGAACCACTTTCAAGAGACCTCGTGCCGGCAAAATGTTGGGGACTGTCCAATGCATGGTGACTGTCGAATTTTGTAACCTTGGCCACTGGGTCAATGTGCTTGATATAGTTGTCAGCCTTGGACTTCGCAAGACGTCAAGGGTGAGAACGAGGGTCACATCTCCTGCAAGCGGTGCGCACGGAATTCGAAGAATTTCAATCTTGGATTGGAACAGCACTGCTCAGAGCGCACTGTCTGACATGAACCCCCCATCTTGTTGACAAGCATCAGCACCTGGCCCTGTGCTTTACACTTGAAGCAATGCACCCCAAGCGCAAATGAAAGGATCTGTGGCACCCTGAAATTCACCCAACTCTTTGTGAGGCCAACAAGATAGCATCCACAATGCATATCCAGATCCAAAATATCATCTCCATCTCTGCCAGCACCACCAAGTCGCACACGACCTATAGGAATTTCGGATGAACCATGCCGGGGGCATTCGCCATCAACTTCCAAGTCCAACACTCCAGGGACATGAAGCACGCCGCATGTTGCGTGGTTCAAGCATTGCTGCCTCGTCGATGGGACCCAATCTTCCCATGTGTTCCCCAAACTTCCACCAAGACGTGGTTGCGCTGGCATGGCCAAGACAAAATCATCAAACCTTAGCGTGCTTGTCTTCAAAAATGCTGCGGCAGTCAGTGCATAGCATGACATGGCATGAAACAAACCAAGCGGGAATGGCTGCAAGTCTCAGCTGGCTACATGAACTTGTCAGCTGGAAGATTTGATGCAAAAGTATCATTTTTTGCCACGTGCTGGAGATTTCCAACTCGGAACTGTAAAGTGCAAGACTGTATGGACTTGGCTTGCCTCTTGGAATTTGGAACCGCATGATTCTCACCATCAAATGTGAGTTGGCAGGGTCTAGTAGGCGCTCTACTCGAACTTCTCTTCTGCCGAGATTGTCTTTTGCATATTTGAAGAAACTGGCCTGGGGCGAAGGAACAGCCACAAACCCTTCTTCATATGCCACAACTTCCAGAATTCCTGCCTCTTCCATGTCATCGGACGCTTCCGGGAACTCGATTTCATGAATTCGGACCTTTGTCTCATCGAAGACATTCAAGAATCTAGCTCCGAGCTGCGTCAATTCCAGTTTCGGCTGCTTGCAAGGTATGGAATTCACTGTTTTGCACAGTTTTCCAACTCTATTTATCAGAGTTGCACAATACCGCTCGCTTCCGCAATGTGGATTGCAGCATCGCACCCCCAGGGAAAAACATAGCGAACCGGCAACTTTCATGTTGACCCAGATCTGCTTGATGCCGACAGCAAAGTCCCGGCACATCATCTCTGGCTCCACCAAATCATCCCCCTTCAAGCTCTTGTTTCCAAGACGGCATCTGTTGACGTTAACTTGAGAAATGTCATGGGTGGGACACTCGCCCCATACCATAATGTCTGCATGCTTGTCATGCAGCACTCCACACCTGGCATGGTCCAAGCAGGGGCACGATGAACTTGGTTTCCAAGCTGCGAACTCCTTTCCTAATGTGCCGAAGCACGCAGACATGGCTATTAGGCTATTAGGCACCGTCACACAACTAGGGCATCGATGTAAATCCGTGATCTCCCGTGGCCTTGCGCCTTGCTTGGACCACAATGGACAAAATCGCTACAAACTAACCGAAGAATTGTCGGAACATGTCATGTCTGCAAAAAAGAAAAGGCTGACATCGGCGTTACGCTTGAAAGTTCTCATGTGGCAACTTCCTCAAAATCAGGCTCTGACACCCATCACCATTCTCGTCCTTTGACCTGTTACTGTACTCACACGCGCTTGACTGCACACTATTTAGACTGGAGCGGTTCACCACTGCTGCTGCTGCTACTTCTGCTGCTGCTGCTGCAGAAGAAGAAGAAGAAGAAGCCCATGGTGCTGCAACCCAATGTGGCAAACCCTTCGGTTGATGTCATTGTGGTACCGAGGGGGGCCTGCTTTTATATGCTGTGCATCTTGCATTGGATATGTTTATTCAAAGCTCACCCTGGTCATATGCAAGCCAAGAGAAGATTAGCTTCATGAAAATCAGCCGTTATCAACACATAAGGAAAGGAAGCGTCTGTAGCAACCGCTCAAAGCATGTGACCCAGTTGCCCTCTGAACTGATTTCGCAATGTCGCAAATCTGCTCAACAAAATTAGGACGGAGGGGTGATCACTGGCGGCAGCGGACAGTGGGATGCCGCTTTCATCCAAATACCGCTCCCCTACCTGTCGTTTTCGAAGCTCCAAGTTGCATGTGTGCAAATGCGCTGCAGCAGCAGCAAAAGCAGCTGCAGCGACCCCACAATCGCCACCAGCAACAACAGCAAGAATGGCAAGAACAGCGACAGCCAAATCAGCACCAATGCATTTGGCCGCGCAGTATGCAAGCACGCGGTACATCATGCCTTTTAGAAAGAGCTGAACATGTCACTGCTGGAATTGAAATCAGAAATGCTGACACAAACCGGCCTCTTTCTCTAAAGCAGTGCATAGTGCATCCTCTTTGGGATTGAGACTCTCTGGTGGGAGGAGGTGTGGCAAAGCAATTGTGAAATCAAGAAAACAATGTGGCAAAACATATTAAAACGCTGAAGTTTTACATTGAGCTGGGAGGGGGCCTTTGCAAATCATTGCAATGAGCAGCACTCGTTCTGCTGCCCAGATTGCTGCTCCCAAACCTGCTCTCTAACGGTGAAACCGGGAGAGACACCTTCGCTCTCCAAGACTTCTTGCATGTTTCGGACGTGCTGCACGTGCTGCTGAACGTACTGTACATGTTGCACGTGCGTCACCTGCGTCACCTGACATATGGGTTGTGCTGCTCGTGACCCACGCACTGCAGGCACTGCAGGCACTGCAGGCACTGCAGGCACTGCAGGCACTGCAGGCTCCTCGGGCTGTGGAGCTGTCGGCGGTTTTGACGACACCTCCGAAGTACAGCGGTGATCTGAACGATCTGAATGGGAGGCTTTTGCAGACCTCAAACCCAACAGGCCCGACCGGGGAAGTATGGGAAGTATGGGAAGTATGGGAAAGTGGTTTGAACATGTTTGACCCCAACGGTGTAGCGTTTTTCCACATCGCTCGATATCTTGCACAAACATCTCTCAGCCTCGTCTGATAGGCTGTTTTTGCAGCTGCTCCAAAACCGACACCCTGACCCCGGCCAATGGCCAGTCTCCCTGAGGTTGTGACTGGGTCGACTCTAACAAAGTCCTTGGTCGGAATCTGTATCGACGTCAAGGACAAATCCGCGGCCACCAAACAAACCCCATTGCAAAAGTGAATCAAATCAGGTGCGTCTAGCCCCTTGGATCGTCTGTGTAAGCAGTGTGTGTTTCTCGGCTGTGGGGATCTAAGTGCCACTCCCTACTTCGTAGTGGCTGTTGGACCAGAAAAACCGCAAAACGGATAGAAACGCCGTGTGTACAACACCAACGAGCAAGACACCTTGGATTTTCCTACTAATTATTAAATTAAACTGTTAAACTTTGAAGTTCAGATGCTGTACCCTCTGGTAAACTAACATAGCTATTGAAAATGGCCATGTTTAATGGGAAAATCAACTATAAATGGCCATTTTCAATAGCTATGTTCACCAGAGGGTATCCTGAGTCTCGGATGGGACCCAAATTATCCCAAATCTCTCTCAAACCATGGGCCAGGTGTTGGCATCACTGGCCGAACTGAGAGCTGTGGATCAAGTAGCGGCGACAGCGCAGCGTCGTTGGCCGCCGATCCTTCTCCCTCTTTGGCATCCTGCCACGTGGCACACCGTGGGCACACCGTGGGCACCCCGTGGGCACACCGTGGGCACACACTGGCCAGGCTTTCTTCATTCTCCAGCTCTGTTCAGGATATCGGTTGTATTTGTGCAAAATTTGAGGATGGATGGGTAACAAATTATGTGAAAAAAGACAAAAAGTGCAATGAGTGGGGAAACGCTTTGTGAATTGTTGGGGGACACGTGTTTGTATTCCCTCCCCCAAGATATCATCCTTGTTCTTTAAGCTCCGTTCACCATATTCTCCAGTATTCTCCAGTGCTCTGATAAAATTCTCGGCAACTTGCCGTCGCAGCACGACTTCTCCTCGGCTGCCTCCATTGCTCTTCGCCGCGCCAACTTCCTGGCACGTAAAGTTGGAGGAACTGCCCGTTGAACAAAGGCATCCTCCTATAGCCTATAGACATATGATAAGTAAAAATATGTGATACAGATTGATATAGTATATAGAGATTCAAGATTACGTCAAAAGGGGGAATCACTGTAGCCTTTTGCCAGCTTTGAAGGATGGTTTGTTTCAGACTTCAGACTTCAAAACGCCGCAGATATGAGCTGATGCTTTGTAAGTTGAGGCAAGGTCTGCATTGCTCTTTCTATCCACTCTGTGCTGGCAAACATGTGATACCGGGATACTTCTGTGCATACATTGAACATCCGAATGAACAAACGACATCGCTTCCAAGAAGCCAAGCGGCTGTTGCAGCTCTTGCTGCAGCTGGTTGGGTTTGCCATCCATCTGTTTCTTCCTTTCTGCGGCAGCAGCACGGCGTGCTTGCATTTCTGCTTGCTCTTGGACAGATAGGACCTCACCCCTCACCCAAACAGCAGCCCTTAACGGTTCGAATTGGGCTCAAGGTTTCAGAACGTGTGCAGTTGGACCCGAACTTTCATCACCTGTGTCGTACGATTGTTTGCAGCTGCATTTGCATCATTTTGATCGTAGATGATCGTAGTACGACGATCTACCGTAGCAGTTGTAACATATTGCAATATGTCACATTGTAACAACTGTAACATGTCAAACGACATACTGTAACAATGTTTGTCAATGTGGTGTGACCACCTTCGTTTGAAGCGCGGCTTGTCGCTGTAGTTCTTCGAGCTGCTGCCGTCCACCCACCATTCCTCGAAGCGATGCACAGCGATGCACAGACATCCAACGGAAGTCCAGCGGAAGGGCTTTGCTGGGCCTTTTGTTTTTTGCTCTGCTTTTTCAATGCCGGTGCTACATTTGGTGGAAGCGTGGCCATTCTGATCTGGGCCGACTGTATTTTTTTTTGGCCTTTTTCTCTGGTTTTCTTCACATGTTCGCCTAGGAAGGCGTTGTGATTGTACAGCATGCGCAGTTGTGCTGTATTCGACACAGCTGTGGTTTCCATAGCTATGTCAATTAACCAGAGGGTATCTTCCGTGATCGGAAGTCTAACAACAGGTAGCGGAGCTTGCCATTCCAAGAGCTGAAGAACTTCATGGAACTTCCAAACTCTGCTCAGCAGAAAACTCATCGCCTAAGCTCTACTCAACTCTGAAAATCCTACGAAGCACTTCTCATTCGGTCACTTATGGTATGAAAATTGCTACTGACATCGGAACCCCTACCTTTGCCCAATCCAAGCAGTAGATTAGCCACCAAGTCCCCAAACCTGCCTACACATCAAGCCTGACAAAACACAGTTCCCGAATATTGGGGTTGCTGCAAAGCCCTTGCAAATCCTCACCGGTATCTCTTCCCTGCCGGGTGTCCCATAGGAAGCACCTCGCCATCATATGCACACCCTGCCGCGTTAATCATCTTGCAAATGTCTCTAATGGAAAATGTTTGCAATTCATGGTCAAAGAATGTAAGCCGGCAAGTGGCTGAATGAACGGGGTGAAATGTTTGATCAAACCGGTCTGGAAGAGTGGACATTGGCGTATTGCGTTGGAATCTGTCTGGCCGCTGGTGCAAACTCCTCCACACACAAGCTCGCAGTTTGATGAGAAACGGCCGCATGCGAAGAAGTGCAGAGTAGAGACCCCAAAATGCTGCTCTGCAACAAGTATTGCATCATTACATGTCTACTATATCAATCATGAATCCATCACGTATTTTCTCCATTTTTTGAATGTTTCGCAGCAGGCTGTGTATCAATCTGTGTATGACCGAAGTCCACAGGAAGGACCTTGCCAGATCTTCCCAGATCTGCGGCTTTCGCCCCCCTCCGCAGCTGCTCTTCGGCAGCTTGGCGCACTGTTTTCGCGGCTCGCCTGCACTCCCTGCGCCTCGCAGAGGATCAGACGCCCCTCCTCGCATGTCTGACGACGGTCGCGAAGTCTGGGTGACGTTCATTCACTAAAATAACTTCAGGCCAAAGAAAAAAAAGAAAACTAGTAGGGCAATCAAGAGGGGGAAGAACCGGAGACGTTTTTTTCACGCAAAGCTTTGGCGGCAAGATGTAGGGCCAGTTCGGAGAGCTCTCCGGAACCTCCAAAATGGAGCCACTTCGAATGAACGCGGGCGCTTACCCATGGCAAATCTCCGTTTTCCATCCAAAGATTTCTCCTGAGTTCCATGACGCGTCTTGCAATATCAAAGTACCAGTAGTACCGCACAAGGCGGTGGCGGAAGTTTCAAAAACAGGAAACCTATAGGAGAGGTTCGTTGCTGTGACTGATGGGTGGCAGAGCGAACCCACTGATGGACTGACAAGTGGTTGGAGGCAGCGCAGTGTAGCTGTAATGTCGTGTAGGTGTAGTTGTGGTTGTAGTTGTAGATGTAGTTGTGGTTGTAGCTGTACTTGTGCTGTAGTTGTAGTTGTAGTTGTAGTTGTAGTTGTAGTTGTAGGTGTAGTTGTAGTTGTAGTTTTAGTTGTAGTTGTAGTTGTAGTTGCAATTGTAGTTGTAGTGGTACTTGTAGTTGTAGTGGCAGTTGCAGTTGCAGTTGTAGTTGTAGTGTAACGTTCCGAAACGAAGCAAATCTGCGAGACTTCCTCCATTTTCCAGGGTGACAACATCAAAAACGAAGCAATCCTGCGAGGCTTCCTTCAAAAATGGAAAGTGGAGTTTGCAGCTGACGGCCTCGTACCATTGCGGTTTGCGATTTTTCCATGCCATGTCTCTAAAGTAGTGCGCCTGCCACCAAAACATGAGGCTAGGTCATACGAAGTGCTGCACCTGTCACGCAAAATCATCTTAGCAAAGCTACAGATCTAATGTTCCGAAATGCAACCCCTCTCAGAAAATCAGCGCCCCCTGACCTCTTAACATGTTTACGTGTCTTGTATTGCGCCTGCCACGAAAAATGCACCTTTGCAGATCCTCTTCAAATGTCCCACGCCTGCCATCGTTTTTGAAAATGCTACAATACCCACATGTTTAGCTCACTTTTGACAAGGTGCATAATCCCTTGCGTCTGCCACATAAAACGACGTCTGGACGTCCAAAAGTGGTCCGAACGTATGTTTTTTTAAACATGTTCACTTCCAAATGTGCTTCGCGCCACAGCGCCGTGCACTTTTTCGACATCTCAACTTCCAAAAGTGCTTCAAACGTGACAGTTTTTGACACTTTTTACTTCCACATGTGCTGCGCGCCACAACGCCGTGCACTTTTTCCAGATCTCAACTTCTAAAAGTGCTCCGAACCCCAGGGTTTTCAACACTTTTTACTTCCAAATGTGCTTCGCGCCACAATGCCGTGCACTTTTTCCACATCGCAACTTCCAAAAGTGCTCCGAACCCGACAGTTTTTACCACTTTTTACTTCCAAACGGGCTTCGCGCCACAATGGCGTCTAATTTTTGATCTCTCATCTGCCCAGATGGCTCCGCACCCGCCGCTTAGCGAGCCTACTTTTCGACTATCCGGAGACACAACTCATTGGTAAATCACAATGTTTCGCGACTTTCCTACCTTTTCGCGCACCTGCATCTTCTCTCTTCTGACTTTCTCCTTTCTGATCTTCTCTCTTCTGACTTTCTTCCTGGCTGTGCTTTTCCATCCGTCCATATTGTCGGAAGGTTTAGAATCTAGACTTCCTTCGATAATTTCGACTGATACAGCCTCAAGTTCCTTTGGATGGTCGCGCGACAGAACACCCCAAATCGTTTGATTTTGTTGCGGAAACCAAAGCGGATTATTCGGAAACCAAAAGGTATGATTCGAAACGAGATTCTTCGGAAACCGCGGATTTTTCGGAAACCAAAACGTCTGGATAGGAGACCAAAACGTGTCCACCGGCTGATGAGCACACCAAGAGGCGCCAAAGGCTCCCTTTCTACCCGGGCTCAAGATGCAACGGGGATGCAACCTAGTGTTCAGAGGGGGAGGCGGGTTTGATCTCTTGTGAAGAGACAAGTGGTACAAATTGTTAAGAGGGGGTGGCGGGTTTGATCTGTTGTGAAGATACAAATGGTACGTGTTGTTCAGAGGCGGTGGCGGGGGTATCTCTGGTTGCAACAGTTTGGTTTCGGCAGTTTTGGTTGCAGAATCGTGCGTTTTTGGTTTCTTACTCGTACATTTTGATTTCTGCATCGCGCTTTTTTGGTTTCTGAAGCGGGCGACGGTCCCCTCGAAATTGAAGCTGCCTCACGTGAACATGCGCGTGGAACGTTTACACCAGCGTCCGTGTTCAGTAACATGCTGAAACAAACGCATACTTTGTCTCCAAACATTACGTTGACAGAAATCACACGTGGGGTCGTTTCAGTCTAATTTGTTCTCGGACAAAGAAGTCTGAAGAAACTTGTCAATCACATTCTGGTAACATCACACCCACTTTCTTGCCAGTTCGGAGAGCTTTCCATAATACCCTCCAAAGTGGAGCCACTTCGGATGAATGCGGAGGCGGACAAGAAAGTCTGCAGAACCAAGTATCATTTCGATAGATATAGACCCAAGCTCCCTAGAATGTTCGCGCAAAATAACACTCTCCAAATTGGAGCTACCTCACCAGCAAGGGCCGACCGGCTGCATGGCTGACACCGGCTGCATAGCCTTCATGCTTGATGTTCACCCACAAGTTGCAAACGTGTCCCTGACACCGGCCATAGTATATAGCTGGTGCAGCACCGGCTGTAGTATAAGGCTGGTGTCAGCGTCTGGTGGTGTGCCCATCGTGGCTCAGGCAACAAACATGGTTTTTCAGGCAGTGATTGGTGCGCATAAGAACTCTTGACCCACTGCCTTGGCAGTCTGAAGTCCGTAACTCGAAAGTTTCTCTTCTAAACTTCGAATGGGGATCCTCCTAGTAAACATATCCATATAATAATTATATATTATATATATATACTATGGGTACAGTATATATGATATCACATACCCCAAATTATATGGAAAAGGTGGGTATATAAAACAATGTACCAGCACCCACCTTTTCAAATCCAAAGAACAAGCACCTGCCATGCAAAACAAGCACCTGCCATGCAAAACAAGCGCCTGCCATGCAAAACAAGCGCCTGCCATGCAATGTTGCAGTGTCAACTGCTTTTTTTTGGGAAAAGCAGTCTCTCAACATCTCATGCCAATATTTTGGCTCTGTGGCATCGAACATGGACATGGCAGCGGCTGTATAGTAAGGCTGGTGCCAAGGACCTATGTTGACACCCGCTGCATGGCTGACACCGGCTGCATGGCTGACACCGGCTTCAGAGTAAAGCCTCACGACCCTTGCTGGCAGGTGAACATGCGCCTATAAGTTTTGCAGCAGCATCCATGTTTTCATTGTCCAGATCACATCAGAGGGGGAAAGCTTTCCATAGTAAGTCTTGCACTGTCAAAACATCCTCCATGATTCTTTTTCTTGGCTCGATTTGGTTCAACAGATATCCTCGTTATCTGTGACCATGTTTCTGTGACCTGTTGCAATGTCAGGGTATCCTCAATACAATCTCTTGGCTGCATTATTGGCATCTTGCAATGCAAAAGTACTACCCAGGACATTTGTACTCTCACCACTGCTTGCCCTCTGCACGCATTACACCTGACAGGAATTGCACTGTCAAGCTATGACCCAATTCAAATGCTTTCTATCCAGTTCAAAGCCTTAGTCACAGATGCAGCACAGCACGATGGACACAGCGGGCCTTGAACCCACAGGGGGGGAAGGGGGGGGGGCCCACAGTTCGACATGACTAATCCAACCGGAAGACGGGGCCCCAAAACCAGTCCGCAGTGAAAATCATGGAGGCTGCACGCAGTCTGCCCCCAATTCATTGCTAAAGCAAATCCAACTCCAGCTAGCAAGGTAGCTTTCGTGATTATATAGCGATGTGACATGATACCAGTAGTACCGCACAAGGCGGTGGCGGAAGTTTCAAAAATAGGAAACCTATAGGAGAGGTTCGTTGCTGTGACTGATGGATGGCAGAGCGAACNGTAGTACCGCACAAGGCGGTGGCGGAAGTTTCAAAAATAGGAAACCTATAGGAGAGGTTCGTTGCTGTGACTGATGGATGGCAGAGCGAACCCACTGATCGACCGACAAATGGCTGGAGGCAGCGCAGTGTAGTTGTAATGTAGTGTAGTTGTAGTTGTGGTTGTAGTTGTAGATGTAGTTGTGGTTGTAGTTGTGGCTGTAATGTAGTTGTAGTTGTAATTGTATTTGTAGTGCAGTGCGGTGTAGTGTAGTGTAGTTGTAGTGGTTAGTGTGGTTGTAGTTGTTGTAGTTGTAGTTGTAGTTGTCATGTAGTTGAAGTTGTAGCTGAAGTTGTAGCTGAAGTTGTAGCTGTTGTTGTTGTTGTTGTTGTTGTTGTTGTTGTTGTTGTTGTTGGTTGTTTTAGTTGCTGTTGTTGTAGTTGTAGTTGAAGTTGTGGTGTAGTTGTTGTAGTTGTAGTAGTTGCAGTTGCAGTTGTAGTTGTAGTCTAACGTTCCGAAACGAAGCAAATTTGCGAGACTTCCTCTATTTTCTAAGTTGGCAACATCAAAAACGAAGCAATTCTGCGAGGCTTCCTCCAAAAATGGAAAGTTGAGTGTGCAGCTGACGGCCTCGTACCAATGCGTTTTGCGATTCTTCCATGCCATGTCTCGAAGGTACTGCGCTTGCCACGAAAAAGTCACGCCAGGTCATACGAAGTGCTGCTACGAAAAATGCATCTTTGCAGACCCTCTTCAAATGTCCCACGCCGGCCATCGTTTTGGAAAATGCTACAAAACTCGCACGTTTGAATCACTTTTGGCAAGGTGCAGAATCCCTTGCACCTGCCACACAAAACGATGCTTCAACATGCAAAAGTGGTCCGAACCCTTCAGTCTTTTACGATTTTCACTTCCAAATGTGCTTCGCGCCACAGCGCCACAGCGCCGTGCACTTTTTCGACATCTCAACTTCCAAAAGTGATTCAAACGTGACAGTTTTTAACACTTTTTACTTCCACATGTGCTTCGTGCCACAACGCCGTGCACTTTTTCGACATCTCAACTTCCAAAAAAGGTCCGAGACTGACCGTTTTTTAAAACTTTTTACTTCCAAACGCGCTTCGCGCCACAGCGACGTGCACTTTTACGACATCTCAACTTCCAAGTGTGCCCCGCGTCCGACCGTTTTTAACACTTTTTACTTCCAAATGTGCTTCGCGCCACAACGCCGTGCACTTTTTCGACATCTCAACTTCCAAAAGCGGTCCGAACCTAACAGTTTTTAACACTTTTTACTTCAAAATGTGTTTCGCGCCGCAACGGCGTGCACTTTTTCCACATCTAAACTTCCAAAAATGTTCCGAGACCGTCAGTTTTTAACACTTTTTACTTCCAAATGTGCTTTGCGCGACAACGGCATGCAATTTTTCATGTCTCATCTCACCAGATATCTCCGCACCCGGCGCTTTAGCGAGCCTACTTTTTGACCCTCCGGAGCCACAAAACATTGGAAAAACAGAGTGTTTCGGGACTTTCCTACCTTTTCGCGCACCTGCATCTGTTCTTCTGACTTTCTCATCGTCTGACTTTCTCCATCTTCTGACTGTCTCCATCTTCTGACTTTCTCCATCTTCTGACTGTCTCCATCTTCTGACCTCCTTCATGGCATTGCTTTTGCATCTGTCCATATTGTCGGAAGGTTTAGCTTCTAAACTTCCTTCGGTCACTAATGACATATTCCAGTTCTTGGTGTCGAAGTTGCTTGGATTTGGTTGGCATTTTTGTCATGTCCAGTGGCTTCCCTGCGGTCGGCGGCCAGTCCTCATGCCTGCTTTGCAGCTGGAGGGTACTTTGCATGCAGATAGATGCTCACCTTGGAAACGTCCGACTCATCCCAAACGGCCAAGTCGTCTCGGGCGGCAACTGTCTGCAACACGTCCAACAAACGTCCAACAAACATCAACAAACCCGGTATCATTTGAATTATCATTTGTATCAATTCTTTGACAATCAGTTGCTGAGCACTGCAATGTCGCATTCCATATCTGTCAAAGGCTATCTTGAAACAAACAACATCTTAGAGTTAATCCAATTAGGTAAATTTATGAAGTATGTAACATAATCGAGATGAGTGTTCCTATGGATCCTATGTATGGAACTGGGGCTGCCGGCGGCGACGAGTGGCACAGCCACAAATGTGGACCAACGCAGCGACTCGCCCTCGACCAACCACTTCAAGACCTGGACGTCAAAATCGTCAACCAAAACTACAAAAACCGCTCACAAAACTAAACGATGAAAGACGCAGAAGGGATATGGAAGGAAACAGATGGAAATGACGAAATGACGAAATGACCACCACTTCATCGCACCATTTCTCTCATATGCTTGCATTTGGTGCTGGCTTAGCCCATCACACACGATAGAATCAGGCCCACCATGATGGCAAAGCCTGACAGAAAAGCACTCAGCAAAACACATGCCGTTCGGAAAGCCATGCAAAGCAGCAGAGGTCTCAACAGATTTCAACAGTTTTAACCTTTCAGCGCGGGTCTGCAGAGTTCATCTGGGCCTTTTCGCACACTGCCAGCAGTCTTGGAGATAAGACCCACGACAATGCCACCCCAGCCCTGGGTAATCACAGGGACCAACCTCGGTTCGATCATCGTTTCTGCAACGATCGCATGAGATCAGGCAAGGATCACATGAGATGCGGAGATCATGACGGCAGCAGCAGCGGCCGAGGCATCGAACAGTGCCGGGGAACGTTACAACTGGATCCGACTGTTTCCACACTGGCTCCAGGCTGGCTCCAGACTGGATGAACGCGCGTTCTGTTCAAGAACTGCTTAAGTGTTGTGTTCAAGTGCTTGCGCCCATGTCCTGACTGGGGACGTAGCGTGTAACACGTCCAGTTCTGAAAAAGGCCGTCGCCTTGGCGGCACCAGCGGCACCAGCAGCACCAGCGGCACTGCTTGGGGAGGCTGGAGACTTCCAGCACTTCGGGAGACTTCCAGAGACTTCATCTATGTTCATCTCAAAGCCTTGCCGTTGAAAATTGCAAATCTCATTCGCAGTCAAAGGGGAAGCAATGGCTGACTTTCAAACGGCAGAGGGTAATCACGATGCTGAAAGCTTGTATCTCACCGGCACTAGAGGACCGTTCAAACCTGTTGGTTGGAAGGGCTTTCCACATCTTTCCACATCTTGCCACTCTCTCGCATTTCCATCCCCCGTCTCCTCGAAAATCCCCGCGTGCCAAGTGGCTTGAAGATGAATTCGTCCAATGATCTGAGACCAAGGCGTGATCAAAACTCATGAAGAATATGAAGATACACTTCTCAGGAAGGCTTCTGCTAGTGGCTGGTGCTGGAGTCCTGTTTTCAGAGATTTGAGAGCCATACTTATTAAGATCACAGCCTTAGCAGTGACGACACATACTTCGAAGCAACAGGTGATGCAAATCACGGGTTCTCTACTGGACCAACGAATTGATATAGCATTGCATGGGAACATATGGGAAATACCCCGCTGCTGGAGGTCTTCAACAAGAGCCTTGCAGTGGTAAGTGCGCCAATTGAGGTCTCCCCCCTTGTCAAGAATCTAAGCTCCGTACGCTGCCAAGCACTGCCATCTCCGAACTAAAGAGGTAACTGTCCCGTCGTTTCCTGCAGAGGGCTACCCAGCACATCACTCGAACCACTGGCGCAATTGGGGGCATTTCCCACATGCAAGTGCCTGAGATCCTAAGAGATTCTACGAGTCCAAGACTTTAGGAGTCGAAGACTTCTGCGAACAATCTGGAAGTTGCACAGGAAGTCGCGCAGTCCCATTTCTTGCCGATTTCCTTCGAGACTGGTAGACAGCGTCCTTTGCAGAACCCACTCAGCAATGGCACCACCTAAACCAGACCTGGGCGCACCAGCCGGCGCACCAGGCGGCGCACTCGGCACGTCTTACACTGGTCACACTGTCTCTAAATGTCTCTAACTCGTGACTCAAATTTTCTCAGTTCTCGAGGCGCTGCAGCCACTGCAGAGCATCTGTTTGCTCATCCGAGCTCCGTGCAGAGCAGACCCCAGCAGAATGCAGCAAGAACCTGGGCGCAGCTGAGAATCTGCTGAGCAACATGAGCAATACAAACAACACGAGCAACATAAGCAAAAAGTATCAAAAAGTGCCAAATCTATCGGTGTTTATCAAAGTTTGTCATCTTGTCAAATCGTCTCCGTTAAGACGTCTGAAATCCACAATTCAAGGGTCCAAAGCCCTCCAAAGCCCGCCCCGGAGGGCAAACAGGTGATATGACGATATGAATATCGATATGACCCTTTCAAGCCATGTCAAGCCATGTCAAGCCATGTCAAGCCATGTCAAGCCATGTCAAGCCATGTCAAGCCATGTCAAGCCATGTCAAGCCTCAATCGACTCGAGCTCCTCGAGCTCTAAGTTCCCGGCCCAAAGCAAAACTCTCGAAGCTTCTTGACCTTGCCACGCGATGGCTCTTGCATGGCAGACCCAAGATCTTGACTTGAAGCCCACAAATCCCACAGCAATCTCAACATCACGTATATCTGACAATTTGACATATCCGGCAGATCCGGCATATCCGACATATCCCACACCTTACATGGCGCCTTATACGGTATTGCATGGTATTACCATATTGTGTTACTATATATATATATATGTATATATATATATGTATTGCCTCGGGGCATTACCTTCTCGACTTCCTGACATCTTCTGAGTCTTGCCGCTTGGCGGTCCGGTCCGGCACTTCCGAGTAGCTGACCTTGGGCGCAGCCAGAGGGCCAGAGGGCTAGACAAAGGCCAGAGGGCTACACGATGCTACACGATGCTACACGATGCTACGCAGCCTTTCGTGTGCTTTAGCTCAATAATCTTCAAAAAGCTCCATTGTATTTGGAACTAAGGTCCAACCAAGGTCCCAAGGACTCGCAATTGATCAACTTCGATTCTGCAGCTTAGGGAAAGCGGTCACCAAGAATAAGAAATCAGGATATGATGTTCTGACAGCTGAGAGCCCATCTTTTCTCAGTTCTTTGCTGGTGATGCGGTTCCATACGTTTTGATTGTGACAGACTGCTTCTCTTCTACCCACAGCGCTGATTTCCTGACACCTGAAAATGTGAATGAAAAGGCGATCTTGAGTTAATGCTTTGGGTTCTCCACCGTTCTCCAACTGAAAGAAAAGAAACGGAAAACTCAACGAAAAGCATAATCAACATGATCTGAAAATATCTGAATCCAATCCCACAGATCCCTTCACCGATCTTCACCGCTTTTCAAATCTTCGTCATTCCAAATCGAGCCTGGGTCACCTGGCCAACATTCCAGCCTCACGGTGGAAGATGGAATCGAATGGAAGCGGACGGAAGCGGCTTAGTGGAACAGCCGAACCAAAAAAGACATCCACCAACACATCGAGTCCACATCGAGTCCACATCGAGTCCACTGGGCTCTCAGACCGCTGTGAGGATGACCAGTGCCAAACATTGTACTCTGGACTGCCGTCCTTCCGCTGTTCAAATTGTTATTCAATTCGTTTTTACATGGCATGGATTCATGTGCAAAACCACACACCATTGCCATTTCATGCCATTTCATGCCATCTCATGGCATTTCATGGCATTTCATGGCATTTCATGGCATTTCTTAGGGTCAGACTTCCAACAATGAGAAAGACAAAGAAAGCAGTGAAGAGCATCTTGGTCTGATTCAGGATGTTGAAGACGATGCCATCCAGCTTTTGGTATGCCACCTGCGAAACAGAAACGAAACTCTTCCTGGCACAGCAACTCGGACCAACTCGGATCCTTTTTATTTCAGGTAGATTCAGATTTTATTCCCTCTGGTCACGTCACCGTCGCCCTGGCCTGGAGGCAGACGTTCTGGACTAAGTACGTGATCGACGGGACTCCTGCACGATGCGGCACAATCCAAACCGAATTCCTCAAGAAATGCCATGGATTTCACACAAAATGAATTTCAAAGACATCAGCAGTTGGCCATGGCCCATTCTAATTATCTATACACATGCCAATATGCATATGTGCGTCTGTATGCGCACGCGTTTTTTTAGCATATCGAAGCATGCATCGTTGCACACACTTTGTGGACAGCATTGAAGCTACACAGATCCGATCGGCAAATCCAGCGTCCTGCTGCGAAGAGAAAGCCCCGGAAGGACCAATCCTTGAACGCCTGGTGGCAACAATGTGGGATATGTGCAATATATCTATCTAATCTAATCTAATCTAATCTAATCTAATCTAATCTAATCTAATCTATCTATCTATCCATCTCATTTATGAGTCACATGGTATATATCATCTCTCCCCATCATACCACATCTCACTCCTAACTCATTCATAGTCATGACTTTGCCATAACATATCTGTGTTTCGTTTCGACTGGATGACGCACCGGACTCTTCGTTTGGATTTATTGTCCCGTCGTCCTGTTGTGGTCCCGTTGGCCTCCTCAACGCGACCTTCTGCCTTCAGCATGGCCATGCAACCGATGACCTCGTGAAACGACACGTGAAACGACACGTGAAACCGAAAGGAACGGGACGTGAAACCAAACGAAAACTGCCCGGGACGACCAGGCGGCGACCAGGCGACCAAATCTATCAGGATTTTTTCGAAAAACTACCAGATCTACAGCATCTCGCAGCGTCTCGCAGCGTCTCCTGTGAATTCTGCGGCTCCCGCTTTGGCCGCTTCAGCAGCGAGCACCAGCGATGTGGCAGGCGTCCCTGGTGTCACAAAACCTGCATCTGCAGCACAGGTCCCACAGCTGGCACAAGGATGTATCTGGCATCTCTGACATGTTCAGAATGATCAATGACAATCAAAATGGCATAGGTCACACATAGGTCACATATGGTGCAAGATTGAAAAACTCCAAGGCGTAAACGTCTGGAGAGCAGCGGCTGAGCTCCAAATTGTCCAGCGTGGATGGCCTTAGCAAAGCTCAGTACAGATCAGCCGCCGGCCCTTGCGATGGCCCATCTTGGCCCATCTTGGCCCATCTTGGCCCATCTTGGCCCATCTTGGCCCTGTGATTGCTGGGCATTGGTAGAGCCAAGGCACTAAGTATCCCAAGCCATGATGGGCAGATAACAACGCCCCTATCGCTGACATGGCTTCTCGGCTTTGCACTAATAGTGCGCTAATGGTGTTCTGTCACAGCTTGACTGGCTGTGGCGGTGGCAGTGGCGGTGTCGCTTTTCGGCTGAGTTGACCATGCGAGGCAGAGGTGCTGGATATCTGTTTGTGTGGGATGGATGCGGCGGCCAAGCAGGTGGCGTTGCAGTGTTGTCTGGACATCTCTGGTTTTTTGATATTTCTCTCTCTCTCTCTCTCACTCTCTTCCTCTCTTCAGCTCTAGCAGCCAAATCCATAGTGTGCCTTTAGATGTATGATTATCTATCTATCTATCTATCTATCTATTTATCTATCTATCTATCTATGGATAGACATGGATAGATACCAGTAGTACCGCCCAAGGCGGTGGCGGAAGTTTCAAAAATAGGAAACCTATAGGAGAGGTTCGTTGCTGTGACTGACGGATGGCAGCGCGAACCCACTGATGGACCGACAAGTGGCTGGAGGCAGCGCAGTGTAGTTGTAATGTAGTGTAGTTGTGGTTCTAGTTGTAGATGTAGTTGTGGCTGTAGCTGTAGTTGTAATGTAGTTGCAATTGTAGTTGTCCTTGTATTTGTAGTGCAGTGCAGTGTAGTGTAGTTGTAGTGGTTTGTGTGGTTGTAATGGTTAGTGCGGTTGTAGTTGTAGTTGTTGTAGTTGTAGTTATTGCAATTGTTGTAGTTGTTGTAGTTGCTGTAGCTGTTGTAGTTGTAGTTGTCATGGAATTTGAATTGTAGTTGTAGTTGTTGTAGTTGTAGTTGTAATGGTACGGGTTGTTCTGGTTGTTCTTGTTGTAGCTGTAGTTGTCATGTAGTTGAAGTTGTAAGTAGTTGTTGTAGTTGTAGTTGGTAGTTGTAGTTGTTGTAGTTGTAGTTGTTGTAGTTGTAGCTGTAGTAGTTGTAGTTGTTGTAGTTGTAGTTGTTGTAGTTGTAGTTGTTGTAGTTGTTGTAGTTGTAGTTGTTGTAGTTGTAGTTGTTGTAGTTGTAGTTGTTGTAGTTGTAGCTGTCATGTAGTTAAAGCTGTTGTTCTTGTAGTTGTTGTTGCAGTTGTAATTGTAGTTGTAGTGTAGTGTAATGTTCCGAAACGAAGCAAATCTGCGAGACTTTCTCCATTTTCGAAGCTGGCAACATCAAAGACAGAGCAATTCTGCGAGGCTTCCTTCAAAAATGGAAAGTTGAGTGTGCAGCTGACGGCCTCGTACCAATGCGTTTTGCGATTTTTCCATGCCATGTCTCTAANTGCGAGGCTTCCTTCAAAAATGGAAAGTTGAGTGTGCAGCTGACGGCCTCGTACCAATGCGTTTTGCGATTTTTCCATGCCATGTCTCTAAAGTATTGCACCTGCCACGAAAAAGTGACGGCAGGTCATACGAAGTGCTGCACCTGTCACGCAAAATCATCCTAGCAAACCTGAAAATCTTTTGTTCCAAAATGACGCCCCTCTCAGGAAATCAGCGCCCGGACCTCTTAACATGTTTGCTTGAGGTGTGTCTTGTATTGCGCCTGCCACGAAAAATGCACCTTTGCAGATCCTCTTCAAATGTCCCACGCCTGCCATCGTTTTTGAAAATGCTACAANGTGTCTTGTATTGCGCCTGCCACGAAAAATGCACCTTTGCAGATCCTCTTCAAATGTCCCACGCCTGCCATCGTTTTTGAAAATGCTACAATACCCACACGTTTAGCTCACTTTTGACAAGGTGCATAATCCCTTGCGTCTGCCACACAAAAAAAAACGACGTCTGGACGTCCAAAAGTGGTCCGAACGTGTGGTGCTTTGAACATGTTCACTTCCAAATGTGCTTCGCGCTACAACGGCGTGCACTTTTTCGACATCTCAACTTCTAAAAGTGCTCCGAGACCGTCAGTTTTTAACACTTTTTACTTCCAAATGTGCTTCGCGCCATAACGGCATGCAATTTTTCATGTCTCATCTCACCAGATATCTCCGCACCCGCCGCTTTAGCGAGCCTACTTTTCGACCCTCCGGAGCCACAAATCATTGAAAAAACACAGGGTTTCGCGAGTTTCCTACCTTTTCGCCCACCTGCATCTTCTCTCATTCAGACTTTCTCCGCATCTCATCTTTTCTCTTCTGACTTTCTCCATCTTCTGACTTTCTTCCCGGCTGTGCTTTTCCATCTGTCCATATTGTCGGAAGTATATCCTTCGATGAATAGATATGGACAGACACCCTGTACGATACATGTTTCATTTATCCTATATCTGTGTACGTTCATGTGTGTCTTCTTGAGCCACGCAAAGAAACCGTGGCTTCTCCAGGGACACCCACGAGGTCACACGGTCCTCCAGAATGCCCATAAGGAGAAGAAAGGAGAAAGGAGAAGAAAGATGGAAATGATGGAGAAATTGTGGAGAAATTGTGGAGAAATGAAGAAATGATGGCGAAGTGCGGCAAACATGTTCACCAAAAGCCTTGAAATGAACACACCAGGACTGCACAGGATCTTGAAACGAAGTGCCAGGCGGCAATTTGTAGTGGAGCTTATTCATGTGTGGGTTCAAACATGTTCTCAAAATTGAGGACAGTGGAGGTAAGTCAGGCAAGTCAACAAGCACCTCAACTCAGAAACATTATGACACATTGTGACAGTTTGGGCGCAGGGCCTTCCAAGTACCTGGTTTTCTGCTCAGTTCGGCCGGAGGTCCGGTCAACTACCAAATGGCGGAATACAAAAAGCTTCAAACGAATCGTTTGTGTTCCGTGCTTGTCTGTTACGGCAAAAAAGTTGATGCCAGCAGCAAGGTTTCCAAGCTGCGCAGTTTTACAAATGATCTGTGCCGACGCTCCAACTGCACAACATTTGCGATGTGCAAAGATGTGCAAAGATGGGCAACGACATGAAGTACAAAGAAGTAGAGCTTCAAATATTTCAAGAACGTTCAAATGTTTCGAAAATGTTGTACGAAATTTCTCGGAGTACCGAGCCATGGCCAAATATGACCCCGATGTCGACGGATCGACCTGTGCGGCGTCATGGCACAGCCTCTTGGAGGCCGGCCGACTTGCAGACCAAACCCTGGAGCTTCAAGCTTCTCTCAGAGCTTCTCTCAGAGCTTCCGGGATCAGTCGGGTGGAGTGGAACCGACATTGAACCGAGTTGAACTCAATTCACGAACAAAAATGAGGAAAACTGTTTATCAAAAATCATCCGCGCATTACACACTCTCCGACCAGTACTGTGGGCTCATTGCAGTGCAAAGGTTTCATGCAAATGCGGCTTTTGCGTCTTGTGATTTTCTTTCATAACATAGAGCTCAACACACCACCCATCTGCATCAGTGTGCGTTTCATACAACTGAACTCTGATGCTTCAGGTCTTGCGGGTCTTGTTTTCAAACTCTTAGGCTCCCCAAACCTTGGATCGCAAGATTTGACCAAAATATGCAAAGATCCAACGTGCTTTTGGCTAATGACTAATGACGAACTGATTACAAACTGAGGATGAAATGAAACAAGAAATGGAAGAAATGCAGGCTTCCCGGCTTCGCAATGCAGTGATGTGCCGCAGAATTGGCAGAAGCGAAACCCAGCTTGTGCCTACATGACTGAGCAGAATTTACTACCGTAGATTGTGTACTCCTTTGTCGCATCAATTTTTGCAGCAACTTGCGCAGAGCTTCCAATTCCATCCAGCGACACTTGAGCTTTGAAGTCATCTGAACTCATGACATCTGTCAACTTTGTGTTAAGATGTTCAAAAGTAGCCTGAGGCCCAAATACAAGAATTTCTATAATTTCTTTAATGTTTTCTATTTCTTTAAGAATTTATTTATGATTTTGGGTATGGGGGTAGGGCTCCTGGGAATTTCATTTATGAAAAAAAATATGACTATTTTATAAATAACTTTAACTAGTTTCTGAATGTCTGATATTATGTTTTATGATTTTCACCTGCTTTCCTACCAAAACCTTCAAGACTTGGTGAAATTCAATCATTTTGGTGGAAACTTGGAATCCCTTGAAAAAATGATGAAAACCACTGGTTTTGATGCATTTTGGAGCATTCGGTGGCTCGGAACCTCCCCAAATCTTAGAACCCAGATGATTTTTTTGAAAAAAATACGTATCTTTTTGTTTTTTTAATGAGTTTTTGTGTTTGTTCAATGATTTTTGAAGGATTCTTTACAATTTTCACCTGCTTTNTTTTTTTGAAAAAAATACGTATCTTTTTGTTTTTTTAATGAGTTTTTGTGTTTGTTCAATGATTTTTGAAGGATTCTTTACAATTTTCACCTGCTTTCCTACCAAAACCTTCAAGAATTGGTGAAATTCAATCATTTTGGTGGAACCTTGGAATCCNCTTTCCTACCAAAACCTTCAAGAATTGGTGAAATTCAATCATTTTGGTGGAACCTTGGAATCCCTTGAATAAAAAGATGAAAACCACTGGTTTTGATGCGTTTTGGAGCATTCGGTGGCTCGGAACCTCCCCAAATCTTAGAACCCAGATGAATTTTTTGAAAAAAATACGTATCTTTTTGTTTTTTTAATGAGTTTGTATGTTTTTGTTAATGATTTTGGAAGGATTCTTTACAATTTTCACCTGCTTTCCCACCAAAACCTTCAAGAATTGGTGAAATTCAATCATTTTGGTGGAACCTTGGAATCCCTTGAAAAAANTCCCACCAAAACCTTCAAGAATTGGTGAAATTCAATCATTTTGGTGGAACCTTGGAATCCCTTGAAAAAATGATGAAAACCACTGGTTTTGATGCATTTTGGAGCATTCGGTGGCTCGGAACCTCCCCAAATCTTAGAACCCAGATGAATTTTTTGAAAAAAATACGTATCTTTTTGTTTTTTATGAGTTTTTATGTTTTTTTTTAATGATTTTTGAAGGATTCTTTACAATTTTCACCTGCTTTCCTACCAAAACCTTCAAGAATTGGTGAAATTCAATCATTTTGGTGGAACCTTGGAATCCNCTTTCCTACCAAAACCTTCAAGAATTGGTGAAATTCAATCATTTTGGTGGAACCTTGGAATCCCTTGAATAAAAAGATGAAAACCACTGGTTTTGATGCATTTTGGAGCATTCGGTGGCTCGGAACCTCCCCAAATCTTAGAACCCAGGATTTTTTTGAAAAAAATACGTATCTTTTTGTTTTTTTAATGAGTTTTTGTGTTTGTTCAATGATTTTTGAAGGATTCTTTACAATTTTCACCTGCTTTNTCCCACCAAAACCTTCAAGAATTGGTGAAATTCAATCATTTTGGTGGAACCTTGGAATCCCTTGAAAAAATGATGAAAACCACTGGTTTTGATGCATTTGGTGGCTGGGAACCTGCCCAAATTCCAAAAACCAGATGAAAATCATTAAAAAAAACATAAAACCAATCGTTAAAAATCTTAATAAAATGTGATACTTTCTGAACATGCTTGGATCTTCAAAGATCAGATCTCTGACGTTATATGTTTCGATATGTTCCGACACGTTTTGTGACACGTTTGGTTTGTCCTGTCGGCACGGGCCACACCATCCACGCCTTGCCACCGCAATTTTGACAGAAACGCACCTGGGATCTCGCCGGCCTGGCACATCTGCGATGACTGTGACATCAAAATATGGATTCTGAATATATATTTATTTATTTATGTATTTATTTACATTATATATATATATAATATATTTGTGTGTGTGTGCGTGTTAAATACATCCAAATCAGTTACTAAACATGACATCAGAATGACCTCCTGGCACAATTTGGCACATGTGACACATCTCTGCACATCAAATGCTCAAGCTGGGCAAAGCAGGGCGAAAGGGGCCTTGACATTAAGCTCTGTTCATCGGTTTTTCCTGGCCACGTGGTCAGAATGTTGGAATAGGTTGGAATGGGGACATGGTCCAATTGCAGTATACCCCAGGCCTGTCAACCCGACGTAGCTGGTCCTCAGCCCCCAAGTTGGCTTTCTACGCTTTACATCTGCAGTTGTGACAGGAGGAAAACCTGCAATTATCGTTGATTAAGTTGATTATTCGGTTTCCGTGCTGTCTTTCACTACCCCTAACCCGTGGCTACGTATGCACATTGCAGCTTGCACACACACCTCAGACATCCTCAAACATAACATTGAGACACGTCCTGAGGTTGGAATCTGATGGTGTTTTGATGCAAATTTGATGCAAACTTGATGCATCCGATGCAAAAATACGATCTACGTTGTTTGTTTACGATCTTTCGCCACTCTCTCAGCCTCCGGCGGTCCCTGTTGTCCCTGTCCCTGCTGTCCCTGCTGTCCCTGCTCCACGCCATCCTCACCGTGACCAGTGCTGTATCTCCAAATGTGAGAATTATTTGTAGACTGTAGATAATTGTTGTAGATACAAATCATACCAGATCCACCGACATTCCGAATCCACCACCATGAATAACCCTCTTCACACCAACTCTGCTCGTTGCACCGCGGCACCTCACCCTTCTGTCGAATTGCCATATCAATGAGGCTGCCCTTGCAGCAGCTTGCAGCAGCTGGCAGCTCAACCGCTATGCAGTTCGACCGCTACAATTGTCCGGTCCTACCATGGTCCCACCATGGTCCTACCATGGTCCAGGTACCTGTGTAGCCTGTGTAGCCTGTGTAGCCTGTGTAGCCTGTGTAGCCTGTGTAGCCTGTGCACGCCATGTCCCACCTGTGTACGCCTCCCCCCACGTCGACGTTCCGTCTTGACCTTTTGGCCAGACCTCAGGGGAAGACTTGCGCTAGAAAGGTGTCCGAATGGCGTCAAATGGTGTCAGGCCCAGAACATAGAACAACACCATGGAATGCAACTTGTTCTGACTTTTTTGCTCAATTCCTTTCTGAATTTGGTGTGACATGTTGTGACTTGGGCATCTTGGGCAACTGGCTCACGGAGAAAAAGTGGTCGGGTTTGAGGTGCACCTCTCATGACCTCGTTCCAACAGAATTCCATCTGTGGAGCAATGGCATGTGATTGGCATGTGATTGGCATGGAGGAATCTTCTGGAAGTCTCTGGAAGTCTCTGGAATCAGCACTTGCCTTCACTGGTCTCGTCAGTGCTACTTAGCTGCTACTTCGACTCTTTCAGTATCTTTCCGCATCTTTTAGTCTTTCAGTTTCGCTTTGCGTCAACTCGTGATGGAAGACACGTTTCACCAAGACTGAATTGCCAAAGACACTCTTGCAGTGGAGTAATGAGCATAATTGGCCTGGGCTCACTGACGTCACTGACACGGCGAAGTAGAATCAAGTAGAGATAGGTGTTACAGAGAAATAGTAGCAGTGTCAGACTTAGTTGAAGGTGCTGAAGGTCAGAAAGATCTGCAAGATTCGCAGAATGAAACAACTTTTTCGAGACTTCATGAACTTATTCTGTTTTATCACCGTTCCACCTCTTTCATCACCTTTCATCCTGTTTCATCCTTTTTCATCCTTTTTCATCCTCGCATCTGGCGTCTTTCCCTCCTTGCCTCAAAGCCTTGCAAGGCCGCAGGCACCACTGACACGACCTCAGGCACAAATCTCCAACCATCGACACAATAAATCCGAACATGATAAATGAATCCTAGATGAATCATAGATAAATCATTCAACCGGTAACCGGACACATCTAATAAGATTTAAACAACTTCGGAACTTCTTCGGAAAACCAAATCCAACTGTTGTATACCATTCTGATTTAACCCTGTTGTGATTGATTTGTTGCAAATCCATTTGTTAAAAGTGTTTAAATTTGCTTTGATCATCTTTGATCTATTGATGAAACCCTGATTTCCACATGTCATGGTCTCCGCCTTGTCGGAGTTGAACTTCCCCATCTTCCGCCCCTGGGCGGGGCCGTTCCATAGCCGCTACCATAGCCCATTTCCATGCACCGCAAAGGTTCACTGCGTCTGTCGGCCAGGGCCTCGTAGGCCGTGCGCATCATCCAGGCATAGCTCGGGTTGATGAAGTTGATGAACCTGAGTAAAGGAGCAAAAAAAAACAATGAGAAATAATGATGGAAGAAGAATCTGTTTGAAAATGACAAAACATGAGAAGCAAACACAAAATGAACCAAAAGTTTGTGAATGTAATGAATAAACACATTCTTCAAATGAGAAAACATGGCGAGAACTGGCACTGGCAAGCAAACAGTCACAAACCATCTATCCGTCTGTCGAAATGGCACCCGTCATTTCGACATCTTCTTGGTTTGTCGTGTGGTCGGCTAAAGCTGCTGAAGTCTTGGTAACAAAAAAAAAATACTAAAAACATACCAGTGAAATCCATCGAATGCCTCCTGCTTAGATTCGCAAAACATGGCAAAACCAACGAAATGCCACGTCTTTGTCGCGTGTGTTGTTTTCCCGACTGCGTAGCAGTAGCAAGGGCTCCCGTTTCACTCTCGGGTCTGGGGGTTGAGGGTGTGTTTGCCAAACGTAACGCAATCGTCCGCAACCGTTCGCACCGTTTCGCAACCATTCGCACCCCTTCGCAACCGTTCGCAGCCGTTCGCAACCATTCGCAACCGTTCGCGTGAGGTCGCTATGGGGAAGCTGCAAAGGCGGTCATTTTTGAATGTTTCAAACGTGTCGAAACCGCGTTCCGCATGCCAGGCATGGCACTTCGTCACATGCAAACGTGTTCCATAACGTGTCGACAGCCGTTTTGTGTGGCAGGCGGCAGGCGCAATACTTTTGCGTCGTTTCCAAAAGTTGAGTTGCATTTTTCCTGGCAGGCGCAGCACTTTGGAGACCTCCATCGTCATTTTGCGTGGCAGGCGCAACACTTCAAACGTGTCGTGTTGCGTGTTTTTTGCGAATTGCTTTGTCAGGGCTGCGTCTAGGAGTGAAAATGCGCAAACTCCGTGGCAAGCCTGGCATTTTCTGACAGGTGATGAAAATCGACGAAGGCCTCGCACGAAATGCTCCTTTTGAAGCTTTCAAACAAGGTGGCAACGTCGTTTTGCATGGCAGGCCTGGCACTTCGTGACATTCCAACATGTGAGATATAATGAAAATTGACNTTCAAACAAGGTGGCAACGTCGTTTTGCATGGCAGGCCTGGCACTTCGTGACATTCCAACATGTGAGATATAATGAAAATTGACGGAACCCTGGTAGGACACGCTCGTTTTCGGCTTCCGGCATGTCTTGTCTCGATTCTCTGCTTTTCTTGTGGTGTCGCCGCGCCAATAGAGAAAGCTCCAAAACCTCTCATTTTTGGAGGTTTCCAAAGTTGTTGGAACGTCGTTTCGTGTGGGAGGCGTGGCACTTCGTGAGATTCTCACGTGTCTGGAAAATCTGTCGACAATAGTTTTGTGCGGCAGGCGCAATACTTTTGCGTCGCTTTCAAAAGTTGAGTTGCATGTATCCTGGCAGGCGCAGCACTTTGGAGACCTCCATCGTCATTTTGCGTGGCAGGCGCAGTACTTCAGACGTGTCGTGTTGCGTGTTTTTTTTTGCGAATTGCAATGTCAGGGCTGCGTCTAGGAGTGAAAATGCGCAAACTCCGTGGCAAGCGTGGCATTTTCTGACAGGTGATGAAATTCGACGGAGGCCTCGCACGAAATGCTCCTTTTGAAGCCTTCAAACAAGGTGGCAACGTCGTTTTGCATGGCAGGCCTGGCACTTCGTGACATTCCAACATGTGAGATATAATGAAAATTGACGGAACCCTGGTAGGANNNNAGGTTTCCAAAGTTGTTGGAACGTCGTTTCGTGTGGGAGGCGTGGCACTTCGTGAGATTCTCACGTGTCTGGAAAATCTGTCGACAATAGTTTTGTGCGACAGGCGCAATACTTTTGCGTCGCTTTCAAAAGTTGAGTTGCATTTATCCTGGCAGGCACAGCACTTTGGAGACCTCCATCGTCATTTTGCGTGGCAGGCGCAGTACTTCAGACGTGTCGTGTTGCGTGTTTTTTTGCGAATTGCAATGTCAGGGCTGCGTCTAGGAGTGAAAATGCGCAAACTCCGTGGCAAGCCTGGCATTTTCTGACAGGTGATGAAAATCGACGAAGGCCTCGCACGAAACGCTCCTTTTGAAGCTTTCAAACAAGGTGGCAACGTCGTTTTGCATGGCAGGCCTGGCACTTCGTGACATTCCAACATGTGAGATATAATGAAAATTGAC
>BGPT01001903.1:46926-58927 GCA_003297045.1 Symbiodinium sp. clade C Y103
TGTGGTGTCGCCGCGCCAATAGAGAAAGCTCCAAAACCTCTCATTTTTGGAGGTTTCCAAAGTTGTTGGAACGTCGTTTCGTGTGGGAGGCGTGGCACTAAATCTGTCGACAATAGTTTTGTGCGGCAGGCGCAATACTTTTGCGTCGCTTTCAAAAGTTGAGTTGCATTTATCCTGGCAGGCGCAGCACTTTGGAGACCTCCATCGTCATTTTGCGTGGCAGGCGCAGTACTTCAGACGTGTCGTGTTGCGTGTTTTTTGCGAATTGCAATGTCAGGGCTGCGTCAAGTGGTGAGAACATGCAAATCGTGTGGCAGGCATGGGACATTCTGACCATCTCATTTTGCGTGGCAGGCACAGCATGTGGTGCGGATCCATCGTGGTTGGCATGTCACTATGCGCGGCAGGTGGAGTATTATTTGGTGCAGTTGCAACTGACCAGTGTAGACTTGGCCCTCTCCACTCTCCACACTCCACACTCCACACTCTACACTCTACACTGTCCACTTTACGCTCTACTCTCCACTCTCCACCCTGCACACTCTACGCTTCACCCTCCACACTTTACAACTTTACACTTCACACTCTCCACGCTTCACCTTTACAACCCCCCCAATCCACACTCTGCAGTCTACGATGGTAGGGACACAGGGGACAAATGCACAAGACTGTGGCAATAATTTGTCTTGCACAAGTGTTTAACGTGACTGCATTCGGGTTCGTGAGCTGCATCTTGGTTTCAAGAAGTTCTGCCGTGATTTCAGGACCCAGCGCATAGCCACGGTTGGCGTTCGTCTCGGGGTCAATCGGAAGATACAAAAAGTCATATGCTCCAGCAAATCCTCGCGCAACACAAGAATCCCAGCGTGCCGATCTTTTTTCAAAAAACGTTCTAAAGATTACATGGTTTTAGTTTCTGCTGTGATGTGTGGCCCTGTGTGGCCTCTGTTTCCCCATCCTTTGTTGACTGTTGGGTCCGGTGCCCAAAGCCGATGGATCAATGAATCAATGAATCAATGAGCCAAAGTCATCATGCATCTCGTGCAGGGTCCTGCGCTGTTCAACTCATCAATCAGCATCTGCTGATTGTATTTGTTGGGCAAATTTCTGGCCTTGTGCATGGAGTGCCACTGAAGCACAACACAGAAAGGATGGGGAATCAGGAATGCTCGAAAAATGTTTAGGGCCGAGCCATCACAGTGGTAGCGCCTTGGGGAAACAGACTTCACCAGAAGCAGCAGTGCCGAGAACTGGAGTACCGCCGGCATCCGTCGGCTGCTTTTTATGAAATGTGGGTAGAACTTACCGTGGGCAAACCTCAAGAAACACAAGCCGCTTCGCCAACATGAAGCAGTCGAACGTCTCCATCCTCCATTTCTTGTCCCTGTGAGTTAGGCCGAGACAGTCATGGAAAGGCCAAGGGACCAAGACCATGCTTAATTGTCTTGAAATGAACCCAGAATAATGCACACAAATGCATATGCAAATATAGGAATATAGATATAGATATCTGTGAAAAAATGATTTTGCAATCATCGAAGGAGGCTTAGTAGTCAAACTTCCGACAATATCGACAGACGGAAAAGCCAAGATGGGAAGAGCAACAGAAGAGAGAAACTCAGACAGGAAGAAAATCAGAAGAGAGAAGATACAGGTGCGCGAAAAGGTAGGAAAGTCGCGAAACGCTGTGTTTTTCCAATGTTTTTTGGTTCTGGAGGGTTAAAAAGTAGGCCCGAAAAAGCAGCGGGTGCGGAGCCATCTGGGCAGATGAGAAATCAAAAAGTGCACGCGGGTGTGGCGCGAAGCACATGTACATTCTGAAGCAAAAAGCTACAAAACACCTCATGCTCGGAGCACTTTCGAAAGTTGAGATTAAGTGGACGCCGTTGGGGCGCGAAGCACATTTTCAAGTCAAAATGCTAAAAACACCACCTGTCCAGAGCACTTTTAGAAGTTGAGATGTCGAAAGAGCACACGCCGTAGAGGCGCAAAGTACATGTGGAAGTCAATAGTGCTAAAACTGAGGGTCTCGGAACACTTTTTGACCAGCCCATCTCCAAGTCAAAACTGTTAAAAACGGGGGGTCTTGGGCCATTTTTGGAAGTTTGGATGTGACTCCACTAAAACTGCAACTACAACTACAAACACGATTACAGCTACAACGACAAGTACAACAACAACAACAACAACAACAACAGCAGCAACAACAACAACAACAACAACAACTACTACTACTACTACTGCTATTACAACTACAACTGCAACTACAACTACAACTACAACTACAACTACAACTACAACAACAACAACTACTACTACTACTACTACTACTACTACATTACTACTACTACTACATTACTACTACTACTACTACTACTACTACTACTACTACTACTACTACTACTACTACTACTACTACTATTACAACTACAACTACAACTACAACTACAACTACAACTACAACTACAACTACAACTACAACTACAACTCAACTACCAAAACTACAACTACAGCTACAACTACAACTACGGTAAATTACAACAACAACTACAACTATCATCACAACTGCCCCTCTACCACAACCGCAACTGCAACTGCAACTACAATTACAATGACAACTAAAACTACAACGGACTACGACTACAACTACACATGCCACTGCAGATACCACTACCGCTACCACTACCAAAACAACTACAACCACACCACACCTACAAGTACAACTACAACTACAACTCAACTACCACAACCACAACTACTCCGCAACTACAACTACACGCCACCGCCTTGCGCGGTACTACTGGTATAGTTTTGTATAGTAAATACGTGTGAATGTGTGGAAAGCACCAAGTTGTTTCAAAGCAACTCTGCCAGTTCGAAGGGATCTCAACCTCTGCGTTCTGTGGCGAAGTTTGTGGTGAGCTCTGCGGTGAAGCCTGGCACTGGCTCTATCCGATGGCCAGGACTGTCTGCCTATATTTTTTATGAATTCATATGATATCCTGTTTTGTTTCCTGGGAAAAAACATCTCTTAATTCATTGGTTGAGGATGTGACTCTAGTATGTATGCACATGTTGAATACATATATCTCTAAATTGGTATACATATTCATGGTCACTGTGATTGATATCACAAAGATAGCTGTTCCAGTGGATTCCAAAAAGCAAATGTAGGTTGAAGCATGTGCTCACTCCTTCTGTCGCCCCGACTGCTGCACCAAGCTCTAAAGAAGTTCCACAAGCTATGAGTGGAGATTGCCTAAAAACTAGACGACAGTGTGGCCCGAAAGGAAAGCAGGAGGGAGTAGACGAAAAGAGTTGGGAAGAAGAAGATAACAAGAAAGCGGTAGATGAATGATGNTGTGGCCCGAAAGGAAAGCAGGAGGGAGTAGACGAAAAGAGTTGGGAAGAAGAAGATAACAAGAAAGCGGTAGATGAATGATGATGAATGAATGACAATCAATGATATGATGATTGATGTTGGTGAGTTCACGATGAATGACAACTCTTGCGTGATGTGTGACAGCTGATTGTTTCGCGCGACTTGCGGTCACAACCAGCGTGGGTAGCCAAGTGGCAGGTGGGACACGAGAAAAAGTTGCATGCTGTTAGTCTGCACATGCATGATGCTGTGCCACGTGCTCAATGCATTCTGAAATGAAGCAACAAAAAAGGAAGAAGACCCGTGCAAATCATGCTACAATTATGACAATGTGAACCTGTTCAAGCACTACGTGGCTTGAGCCGACAACGGAAATTCAACTGTTTGTCGCTATGATTTTGACGCAAATACCCTGTTTGAGTCCCTGAATTTTTCAAAAAAATCAAAGACTCAAAAATGACCGTGTTTAACCGATTCCTGTTGTGAAATATGGTCTGCCATGTTTTGCTAGTGCAGAAAGATTCAGTAACACTTCAACCTCTGATGCCAACCTTGTCAAACTCTTAGACGTTCTTGCAGCGCCTCCAGATACAGAAAACAGTCAACACGCGTGCTGTTGCGCCTGTGACATCCCGTACGCGATGTATGTTGCGTCGTTAGGTTACATCTGAGAACCCTCCGAAACGTTTACACCAAGACACGTTTACACACAGGAGCTTTCACACAGAAGAATTTACACACAGGAACTTTTACACAGAAAGCCGTTTACACACAGGAGCTTTTACACAGAAAAGCGTTTACACGCGTTTACACAGAAGAGCTTTTACACAGAAGAGCGTTCACACACAGAAGCTTTTACACAAAGGGCGTTTACACAGATTCACGTTTACACAGAGAACTCTTTTACACAGAAGCTTTTATACCGAAGAGCTTTTACACACAGACGCGTTTACACACAGGAGTTTTCACACAGAAGAGCTTTTACACACAGAGGCGTTTAAACACAGGAGCTTTTACACAGAAGAGCGTTTACACCAAGACACGTTTACACACAGGAGCTTTCACACAGAAGGGCGTTTACACACAGAAACTTTTACACAGAAGAGCGTTTTCACACAGGAGCTTTTACACAGAAGAGCGTTTACACCAAGACACGTTTACACACAGGAGCTTTCACACAGAAGGGCATTTACACACAGGAACTTTTACACACAGAGGCGTTTACACACAGGAGCTTTCACACAGAAGAGCGTTTACACCAAGACACGTTTACACACAGGAGCTTTCACACAGAAGGGCGTTTACACACAGGAACTTTTACACAGAAAGGCGTTTACACACAGGAGCTTTTACACAGAAAAGCATTTACACCAAGACACGTTTAGACACAGGAACTTTCACACAGAAGGGCGTTTACACACAGGAACTTTTACACAGAAAGGCGTTTACACACAGGAGCTTTTACACAGAAAAGCGTNCGTTTAGACACAGGAACTTTCACACAGAAGGGCGTTTACACACAGGAACTTTTACACAGAAAGGCGTTTACACACAGGAGCTTTTACACAGAAAAGCGTATACACCAAGACACGTTTACACACAGGAGCTTTCACACAGAAAAGCGTTTACACCAAGACACGTTTACACACAGGAGCTTTCACACAGAAAGGCGTTTACACACAGGAACTTTTACACAGAAAGGCGTTTACACACAGGAGCTTTTACACAGAAGAGCGTTTACACCAAGACACGTTTACACACAGGAGCNACAGGAACTTTTACACAGAAAGGCGTTTACACACAGGAGCTTTTACACAGAAGAGCGTTTACACCAAGACACGTTTACACACAGGAGCTTTCACACAGAGGCGTTTACACACAGGAACTTTTTGACACAGAGGCGTTTACACACAGGAGCTTTCACACAGAAGAGCGTTTATACCAAGACACGTTTACACTCAGGAGCTTTCGCACAGAAGGGCGTTTACACACAGGAACTTTTACACAGAACACAGGAGCTTTTACACAGAAAAGCGTTTACACCAGGCACGTTTACACACAGGAGCTGTCACACAGAATGGCAGGAACTTTTACACAGAAAGGCGTTTACACACAGGCGCTTTTACACAGAAAAGCGTTTACACCAAGACCCGTTTGCACAGAAGAGCTTTTACATGGAAGGGCGTTTACACAGATACACGTTTATACAGAGAATTCTTTCACACAGAAGCTTTTATACAGAAGAGCTTTTACACACAGACGCGTTTACACACAGGAGCTTTCACACAGAAGAGCTTTTACACAAAGAGGCGTTTAAACAAAGGAGCTTTTACACAGAAGAGCGTTTACACCAAGACACGTTTACATACAGGAGCTTTCACACAGAAGGGCTTTTACACACAGAGGCGTTTACACACAGGAGCTTTCACACAGAAGGGCTTTTACACACAGAGGCGTTTACACACAGGAACTTTCACACAGAAGCACGTTTACACACAGAGGCGTTTAAACACAGGAGCTTTTACACAGAAGAGCGTTTACACCAAGACACGTTTACACACAGGAGCTTTTACACAGAAGAGCATTTACACCAAGACACGTTTCCACACAAGAGCTTTTACACAGAAGAGCGTTTACACACAGACGTCTTTACACACAAGAACTTTCACACAGAAGGGCTTTTACACACAGAGGCGTTTACACACAGGAGCTTTCACACAGAAGAGCTTTTACACACAGAGGCGTTTAAACACAGGAGCTTTTACACAGAAGAGCNCACACAGAGGCGTTTACACACAGGAGCTTTCACACAGAAGAGCTTTTACACACAGAGGCGTTTAAACACAGGAGCTTTTACACAGAAGAGCGTTTACACTTATAAGCTTTTACACAGAAAGGCGTTTTACACAGAAGAGCGTTTACACACAGACGTCTTTACCCACAGGAGCTTTCACACAGAAGGGCGTTTACACGCAGGAACTTTTACACAGAAAAGTGTGCACACACAGGAGCTTTCACACAGAAGAGCGTTTACACCAAGACACGTTTACACACAGGAGCTTTCACACAGAAGGGCGTTTACACACAGGAACTTTTACANCGTTTAGACACAGGAACTTTCACACAGAAGGGCGTTTACACACAGGAACTTTTACACAGAAAGGCGTTTACACACAGGAGCTTTTACACAGAAAAGCGTTTACACCAAGACACGTTTACACACAGGAGCTTGTACACAGAAAGGCGTTTACACACAGGAGCTTTTACACAGAAGAGCGCTTACACCAAGACACGTTTACACACAGGAGCTTTTACACACTTCGACCGTCATTTTGTGCGAAAGGGTTACATCTGAGATCTCAAAATCGCAATTTTACCTCAGTTTTTGCACTTCGACCCTCATTTCGTGCGAAAGGGTGCGCAAAACGCGCCGGCAACCAAAAACAAATCGCAATTTTACCGCAGTTTTTGCACATCGACCCTCATTTCGTGCGAAAGGGTTGCGCGAGGCCCCGCGAAATCGCAATTTTACCGCAGTTTTTGCACATCAACCCTCATTTCGTGCGAAAAGGTTGCGTTTCGCAACCCTGCATTTGACTGCCCTGCCGCCTAAGAATTAAAACTTGAGAAGTATAGGAGTTTTTGGTAGGCGTTTTAACTCCTGAGTACCAACTCCGGAATACTAACTCCTGAGTATGTAACTCCTGACAATATAACTCCTGAGTACATAACTCCTGAGTCATAACTCCGGAGGCATTTACTCCTGAGAAATACCTCCTGAGTAATGACTTCTGAGTAAGAACTCCTGAGTAATGACTTCTGGGTCAGAACTCCTGGGTAGATGATGTGAATGTTGATGATGTGTCTTAAATTGGTTGATGTAGATGATGTAGGTGATGTAGATGATGTGTTTATAAATGTACATGAAGATGATGTAGATGATGTATTTAAATGTACATGATGACTGATGTGGGTAGGAGATGTTATGTTAATGATGATGGAGATGATGTTGATGATGTAAATGATGTAGATGATGTAGATGATGTAGATGATGTATAGAATATGTTTTGTATGAGATGTATGTGAAAATGAGGTGACTAAGAGATGTTGTGTAGATGAAGTTGGTAGTTGTTCTTTGGGAAAAACCCTTCGCAGGAGCTTTCGGGAAAAAAACAAGGACTCAAAAATGACCGTGTTTAACCGATTCCTGTTGTGAAATATGGTCTGCCATGTTTTGCTAGTGCAGAAAGATTCAGTAACACTTCAACCTCTGATGTCAACCTTGTCAAACTCTTCGACGTTCTTGCAGCGCATCCAAATACAGAAAACAGTGAACACGCGTGCCGTTTCGCCTGTGACATCCCGTACGCGATGTATGTTGCGTCGTTACGTTACATCTGAAAACCCTCCGTNGTGAACACGCGTGCCGTTTCGCCTGTGACATCCCGTACGCGATGTATGTTGCGTCGTTACGTTACATCTGAAAACCCTCCGTCGCCGACCTTGTCGGGCACTCAGATGTTATTGCAATACACCCCAAGAAAGAAAACACTCAACTGACGCTTGAAATTCTCGTGACGTAACGTCCTGAGGATTCCAAGTCGACACACTACAAAATTACCCTTTTCGACTTCCTGGTTTGTTAAAAAAATAAAAAGGATTCAAAAATGACCGTGTTTAACCGATTCCTGTTGTGAAATATGGCTTGCCGTGTTTTGCCACTGCAAAAAGATTCAGTAACACTTCAACCTCTGATGCCAACCTTGACAAACTCTTAGACGTTCTTGCAGCGCCACACACATTTTGACTGTTCGAATCCACTCCTCATCCTTCAAGGATGGATCAGCGAATGGTACCTGACCCGACGGTGGTGCCGATGAGGAGGGGTGTTTGGAAGTGTCCCCGCCTCGGGTGGAGCGACGATTGTCGGCAAAAGCTGTGAGAGGAGGACGAGATGGAGCCTGACGGGTATCTTGGGGAGCATCATAAGATCTCCATGAGGACGATCGGTTTTTCCACTTGGGAGTGTCCCATTTGGAGTCCCAAGAGTGAGACCATGAGGATCGATGGTACTGGGAGTGGTAGGGTGGGGAAGGAGGTGGTTGTTTCCACTGGTCGTCTGTCTTGGAAGACTTCCGTTGAGGGTAAGAACTGTAATCCTGTGTCCACTCAGGAGTGGTAGCCTCACGAAGTTGAACAGGAGGACGGTGAGGTGAACGGGACTGGAGTTTGAGATGGGAACGGGGAATGGAAAGGGACATCGAACGGGAACGACGTGGGCGTGAATGAGAGTGGCGATGACGTCGTCGAGGAGGACTACGGCTGCGGGGAAGTGAGCGTTTTGCTTCAGCATACCGAGCCCGGGAAGGAGATCTGGATGGAACAGTACATCGTGGAGTCGAGCGAATAGCCCGGGGAAGTGGAGGACGTGAAGTGGAGGCTGGAGGAGGATGAGCAGTGGAAAAATCAGAAGTTGGACCTGGAGATTGGGATGGAAGTTGGACAGTTCGAGATTCAGTGGATGTTGGCGAATAGATTCCTTGCAGGCCGTCAGGATTTGTGAAGCAACATCACTTGGGTCCACGGCTGGTGGGGGTGGCGTAGCGGTAGGTTGGACTGGAGTGGGTGATGGAATAGGAGTTGCAGGAGGTTCAAAGGACTGTGGAGGTGGAGCAGGTTGCACGTGAGAGGATGGTGTCTGTGACAGGTGGGAAAGAAGATTATGTTGTTGTTGCAGTAAAAGGTTGAGCTGAGCTTGAGACTGAGATTCGCGCCACTGCGCTTGTTGTCGTTCGGTCATGAGTTGTTCATGGAGAAAAGGATCAGGGCCACAACCGCCAGGAACAATGCCTTGGGCAGGAAATCCTGAAGGTGTCATTGTATTCATGGTACTTATCATCGGCGTCCCCTGAGAGGTCATCATTGGATCTTGAAACTGAGTGAAGTTGGACATAGGGATCTGGGAGTTGAAAGTGGGAGGACCTGTCATAAAGTTGGAAGTTCCCGTGGGTAAAGTGGATGGTGAAGTCGACGGCTGATTCCAGGCTCGCGGCATCCAATTGAAAGGAAACATGATGGGCGACAACGAGGCAGCGGATGTGGAAAAACCGAAGATTAACAAATCACAACAAAGAATGCACTCTAGTACAAACATGCAAATGTCGTGATAAGGCTCAAAGGCCCTCTGCTATCAAGTTCTTAGTTGCACAACAGTGCCATGGACGGCTGAAGGAGTCAAATGAATTACGTGCACAACTGACCTCACCAGAAACCATCAAAAGTAAAGAAGTACCACACCTAAAGGCATGTCCTGTCACCTTCTCATGTCACTGACATGTCGAAATGAGCTGGCTGTCTCTCCTGAGCAAAGCTAGAAAAAGGAGGTTTCCGCGCAGTCACTGAGAAGAAATGGATGACTCCCACACGGCGGGCAGTTGTTTAACCACGACGGCCGACACTGAAAATCCATCACATAGCAAAAAGGTGGAGCCCCACACGGCGGGCAGCTGTTCAACACTCACTCGACCGACTGGTGAGACCATGAAAGGTGAACGACTGTTTCACTTTACGTAGGCGAATTACTATGTTTTAAAAACCTCACTTCAGTATTCAAGTCGGAGGATCCGGCAATTTACCTAGAAAGGTATTCCCCGAGGGGCTCATGCCACCATGACGGAATCCGACATGAGTAACACACTTGAACAGAAACATCTTCACNCCGGCAATTTACCTAGAAAGGTATTCCCCGAGGGGCTCATGCCACCATGACGGAATCCGACATGAGTAACACACTTGAACAGAAACATCTTCACGAATTCGGTAGCTAGAGTGCATTTCACGTGCAAAAGACACTTCCTTTCACTGGTCCTGACAAGAAGGGAGCAAATTGGATTCGAAACTGGACACGGCGTGGCGGTCGAAGATCGATCGATAGAATAAAATAAAATAAAATAGGTATCCAAAACTGAAATAAGCAGATTGCGACAACAGTGCCGGATCACGAAAGGGTTCGGATAGGGGTTCTTGGCTTAGCCCCATGCCATGATGACAGCAAAATGAAAAATGCAGGTACGCCAGACTGATCAGGTCTGGTATCACCACCAATNAGCCCCATGCCATGATGACAGCAAAATGAAAAATGCAGGTACGCCAGACTGATCAGGTCTGGTATCACCACCAATTGCAAGTGTCTTCGTTGGCAGTAGCTGCTGAAATTAGTAAAAGAGTCGTACAGAAAACCAAAACCAGATATCAAACGTTCCAAGGAGTGAGGCAATCGAGTCAAGGTAGAAGTTTTACATCTCTTCAGATGTTACACACACACACACGTGTGATGATGACATGAATCACTACCCGGTCACTACCTGGTACATGATGACAGACGTTCAGGCCTGCGTCATGGTTGGCGTCTCCCAAGAGCCCCAAGGAAGTGCGGTGCCACCTGCACCACTTCCCGGGCTGAAGGACGCTTCCGTTGGTTTGACAAAGTTCAGGGGGAAGTCCTCTGCCAACAAAAACTCAGCAATTTGAGTCCTTGCCATGAGAATCTCACGTCATGAAAAGATGGTCCTTGTCCACTTGCAGCACCTCACCTGACAGGTTTGAGAGAAATTAATGAAGCATATCGGCATAGCAACTGTTTGATCTAAAAACTGTTCTGGACACAACAGGCACGAGAATGCTCATGTCTTGTTCGGAAAGACGGCGATGGAAAGAAGTAACAATATGTAAAACAGCTGCTCTGACTCAAAACAGTGCGAGAAAGTGCCCTCGAAGGTGCTCGGAAGATCAAATTTGTCAAACCAAACGAAGATTGCTCGGAAGATGCACTCCAGGATGCAGTGCAGGATGCACTGCAGGATGTAACTCCGCCCGCCTGCTGGCGCCTCTCCTGGAACCCAATTTGATCCAAACTGTGCCAAACTGTTGGGCCATGGCAGCCACGGCGGCCATGGCAAACCCTAAGCAGGCCCTAAACGGGCCCTACTCCCTGGTTACGGCCGAAACTGCCCAAACTGCCGAAACTCGTTTCTAAGAGACAACGTTCTTTGCAAAGACATTGGGCTCGGAAGCTCCTGGATACTCCTGGTAGGACTGGTAGCCAGACATCGTAGCATCGAACATCATCTTCCCAGGCTGGATAAGGTTTTGCATGGCGGCACCACATCCATTCGGGTAGTAGTGCCACAGCATGTTTGCGCCATCCACGCAAGCTATGCTCGGCATCATATAGTTTGATGACCTCAGAGATCACCCGCCATCGCCCCCATCAATCCATGCATCGTCAGGGTTTCATGTCAACAGGATTACGAAACCCTAATTTTGCAATACTTTCATATGGTGGTTATAGTACCCTATTCTTTGAGTTGTTGAGCTAAAGCTAGATATATGCCATTTATAGTTAAATCTATGTTTGTCTATGTTTATCTCATATACTTCAAAATACCTCAATGTTCATAATCTTTGCCTTGTTGCTCTGCGGATTCTTGTATTTTGGTGGGCCAAGGGTTCACTTGGACCCCCCCAAAGCCACTCACTTGGACCCCCCCCTGTTAGGGGGCGAGAGGGGGGCGAGAGGGGGTGAGAGGGGGCGAGAGGGGGGCGAGAGGGGGCGAGACG
>BGPT01001903.1:59199-102152 GCA_003297045.1 Symbiodinium sp. clade C Y103
ATTCATTGGTATCAAATCAACCAGCCCCCCTTGAACAATTACAGTCATTGGTATCAAATCAACCAGCCCCCCTTGAACAATTACACTCATTGGTATCAAAGCAACCAGCCCCCCTTGAACAAGTACATTCATGGGTATCAAATCAACCAGCCCCCCTTGAACAATTACAGTCATTGGTATCAAATCAACCAGTTCCCCTCGAACAATTGCATTCATTGGTATCAAATCAACCAGCCCCCCTTGAACAAGTACATTCATTGGTATCAAATCAACCAGCCCCCCTTGAACAAGTACACTCATTGGTATCAAATCAACCAGTNATCAAATCAACCAGCCCCCCTTGAACAAGTACATTCATTGGTATCAAATCAACCAGCCCCCCTTGAACAAGTACACTCATTGGTATCAAATCAACCAGTTCCCCTCGAACAATTGCAGTCATTGGCATCAAATCAACCAGCCCCTCTTGAACAAGTACATTCATTGGTATCAAATCAACCAGCCCCCCTTGAACAATTACAGTCAGTCATTGGTATCAAATCAACCAGCCCCCTTTGAACAGGTACAGTCATTGGATGTCATTGGTATCAAATCAACCAGCCCCCCTTGAACAGGTACAGTCATTGGATGTCATTGGTATCAAATCAACCAGCCCCCCTTGAACAAGTACATTCATTGGTATCAAATCAACCAGCCCCCCTTGAACAATTACAGTCAGTCATTGGTATCAAATCAACCAGTCCCCCTTGAAACCAGCCCCCCTCGAACATCGGATACGAACCCTTAGGGTGGGGAAGGGGGAACCCTCATGGAATCAGGGAGAAGCAATTTTATCATGGGGTGCGACAAGGGGCGGTAGCTTTGGGCGGCTTCGCAGTGTAGGGGGGCGAGAGGGGGGGGGAAGGGGGGGCCAAGCGAGCGGCTTTGGGGGGGTCTAAGCGAGGCGGCGCCCATTTTGGTGGCTCGGGCCCCAGCATCTCCGGCCCAGCGTTCGAGATCGAATTCCTGGCAGAACCGGAAGATCCGATGGAAGATCCGGGATGCACCTGGGCACCTTGGATGCACCACTGCCGCGCACATCGCAGACGTCCAAAGACATCGTCCAAACACGTCGGCTACACCACTCTGCAGAGTATCCTGAAAAACGGCAGAAATGGCATCAGAAACGATTCAACCATCGTCAAAGCAGGGAGAAATCATGACAAACCAGCATTGCTGAGCGCATCTGAAGCCCATCTTACTCAATCAAGCAATGCTTCACATTCTCTCCTGGCTGACATGTTTTGTCTGCACATTGCAGAAAATCCAGATTGTCGCCCGTCACAACTCGCGGCATCTGCATTGTGCGCATCACGCCATGCTGAAGGATCACACCAAAGGGTTTGTGAGTTGTTTGGCAACGCCGCAACGCCGCAACTCAAATTCTGATTCAATCGTTTCAACATCGGAAAGGCTCGAAAGACTGGATAACGAACCCAGCTGGTCACAACTGTTTTTTATTCTTCCAGTTTTTCCTACTCATCATCTAGACCTAATCCGACCTTAATCCGACCTAATCGACTTCTGCCAAGTTTGACTCCGGACCTTCTCCGGGGATTCACTCCGCGAGCCAGCGGCCTCAGCCGCGATCTCTGTAGCGAAATCCGACAAGTCCGAAAGCGGTCAGAAAGGAACACAGAAAATAGAGAAAACAAAGAAAGTACAAGTAAAAGACAAAAAAAAGGTGAAGAAAGGAAGATAAATAAAGTCACAAAGCACATAGGCACCACTCAGCGCTGCACTGCAGGCCTCAATGAAGCCCGCATCCCGGGGCATCCCGGGGCATCCCAGAGCATCCCGGGGTTTGGGGAACAATGATGTTGCGCAAGATGTAACACACAGCCGTGATATCACTTGGTACAACTGATGCGATTACATGATTGCTACGTCTTAAAAACCCTGGGTCAGCCCCCATTCCTTCGTTTCATACTTCAGGAAACCGATTTGGATGCTGAAAAAGGACCGATTCGGAAATATTCGGAACTTTGTTGGTCTCAATGGTCTCGGTGAAAATCTCTGTTGAATTCCTTGCTGCCAAGGGACGGTATCAGGTGATCCTAACACGCAAGGAATGAATAGACAAATTAGCACAACTTCACAAGACACTGACGAGTTGAAATTTGTGCTGAATCTGGGGAATTGCTGAATTTGAAAAAACTGGTAAGATGTTTTTTTGTTAAGAATGTTGAGTTAATGTTAAACGTTAGAGAGTGTCGATTCGCGATAACAGCCCAACTCGTTGGACTTTGCGACACTACTAGGTGTGCAGGAAACGCGATTCCGGGCGGTCTTTTCAAAGATGAAAAAACTCACACTTCAAAAAGTACTTTGCATATTGTCAAAAAATATATTATACATATGATTATACATATTTATACATTACTTCTATCTTCCGTAATATCGTTTTATGTTTGAGAACCTACTTCAGCAGCTACGCTGAGTCCGACTCAATTTGACTCTCTTTGAATCCACGCCAGAGCAATATTTTTTTTACAGGGCCGAAGTTGTTCAGTTTGTCGCCGCACGAAAACAAAAATTCAAAAACCTTGGGATACCACAGGACAGGAACACCTCCAAGAAGCCACGGGATGCCACCAGGCCTGAAAATCAACTTGTCGAGTCGCTGGTTCTGATTGTTGCCTGACGAAACACGACAACATGGCCAAAGCGCTCAGTTGGCAAACTGAGATTCTTATTCACAAAGAAATTCTCCCTGTGACTATCCCCTTCAATTGCCCCACGCCTTCTGTGAAAAGCGACTTCCAACCCCTCGTCCTGTGGGCAAGACACTGACTCACAGGATGGTAGCCAAAAATGATGGATGCAAGATATTTGACATATCTTATGATATGATATTTTCTATCCATCTCAAAAATGTCTATGAGAGTCTATGAACAACAATGAAACAAACTATGCTGTGCCAATCCCAGGCAACAAATGCCCCCCGAAACTGAAGGACCGGGCCAAATCCAAAAATGTATTTTTCACCTGGCGGAGAAAATTGCAACCGCCAAGCTGGTAAATCCATGTTGAACCACAACACGCACATCATTGCACATCCTTGCATCAGGTCCTGCCTGAAAAACCTGCGCCTGCATCACTGCAATTTTTTGAAAATCGGAAGGCCGCCAACCTCTTGCATTGGTGGTGCACGTTGCTGTAGAAAGAAGAGCAGATCATGAATGCACATGCAATTTTCATACATCCAAGTCACTAGGTTGATGGTCAGGGTTGCAGAGACGCTACTACTTGAGCAAAATGCAAACAGGCCATTGACAAAATATGTGGATACGCCTTCAACACATCAAAAGTATCACTTCAAAAAAGGTTGACGTTCCATCCCACCTGTCATCGTTTGAGTCCGTCCACAGCTTGCACAAACATCCCAACTGTCCAACAATTTGCTATTTCGATTTTTTCCCAGAAATTGCGCCTCAAAAAGGTAAAAGGATCAGCCACGCACGCAGATCCAGCTCAGCGCGCGCACACAAGATCAAGCCAGCCACGAACTCAGGCCATTTTTCTCACCAACACCTTAAGAGTCATATGCAGGTGCGCGGCTTTACTGTTTTCTTTTGATTCCCGAAATACTATCTATATAGTTATATAGGTTTGGCCGCGGGCCTTGATTTCAGAATGTAAAACGGTTTTTGAAACATTTTTTTCCTGTAGACTCCCTTTCGCACCATGCTTGTAAAGCAGAAAATGCTCTATAGAATACTTCGCACAAGCCCCTGCTTAGATCTCAAAATCCGTTTCGTGTCTTGGCACAACCCAAATACAAAGGAACTTAAATTCAAATTAATATTCGTTTTCTTTGGTTCAAACGAAGTAACGCTGCTTCCGTGATTTTTTGTTGACTTCAATTGATGTCGTCTGGGGTCCCGTGATCTTAAAAATATGTTTGCTCAGCTCTGCCTGGGTGCGGGAGGCTGCGCATTCTGTAGAAAGGTGGTTCTGAAAAGGTGCAGTGGTTCAACGGGGCGCGTGTTGTGAATTTTTCTGAGGCGCCGACTACTTTTTGTGTCGGAGATGTTTGTGCTGCGGGGGTTGTGCCCTTGGATTATACATGATTTCGCGTGCTGTCAATGCTCGCGTATCTAGGTAGAATTAGGCGTGTAGGTTTCAAGGTTTCAAACCTTGTAGCGCGCTCTTTTCTTAAGCCAAAGTAAAGGTACGAGCGATTCGTGTATCAATCCTCAGTGAAGGAATGATAGGACCTAGTATACATATGATACAAGCTGCAGGGGCAAACTACCACCCACAAGTCAGCCTTTTCAAGAAGAATCCATTTGCATGCGAATCCAACCCCCCCCCGGCCAGGGTTAGGGACGCAGTCGCGACAGTCAAATGAAAAAGGATGACCTGGAAAGCAGCTGTGACAAGGAAAGAACTAAAAACCCTCTCGGCCACAGCAAAAGAAAGCAAGGGCGGCCGCAGCGTTGAGCTTGAAGGGAAACTAGTCCATGTAGTCCCAAAAGGTGAACGTTCCCTAAGAGAGTGATCCGCGCAAGCGCAGGTCAACACTCCCAACTATACACCAAACTAACACCAAGTTGGGAGCTTAAGGTCCATGCCGGAAGCTAGGGCTCGTACACAGAAAACCAAGTGGCATGCTAAGGTCTTGACGAAGCATGAAAACCACAAATTCAAATTACTGCATACTACTTCAGATTGAAGAGTTCCAGGCCCAAAGAAGCAACATTGAATTGCTTGGGTTGAAAGACTTTCGTAAAGATATCTCCCAATTGTTCCGTTGTGGGGGTTTGCACCAACCCACACCATGACGTGCATGCCTCGTTGAAAGATGCTAGGGACAGCTTGGGGTACGGGCCAAGTGCCTCAATTTGATTGAGTACCCTTTCATAACTGATTGAACGACAGCGGAATTGTCCTCTCTCGCTACAGCTTTTGGGGCCCTGTCACCTAACAACTTTTGGAGGAGCAGCAACGCAGGCAACTTGTCAACTTGCCCAGCCAACATGGAGATGCAAAAGGTGAGGCCAGGACGACACAACCTACAAACCCACAAAAGCTTCATAAGGACACTTGACGCCTTTATGGCAATTTCACCGGTTACTTCGTAATCTTGCTCATTCAAAATGCCTTCGGATACATATGGTGTGGAAACTTTTCGTAAGACAGTGTTTGGTCCGGCGACTTCGAGGCAAAGGTTCACGGCATCCCGACAGCAATCCATCATATCCAAGCGGCAGTGACCGGACTCCAAGTGATGGAATCTTCCAAGAAACTGGGAAAGCTCTTCCACGTCATCTGACTGAATTTCGGCTCGAAGAGCGGCCCAAAACTTGTCTTGAGATTCCAAGGGGCCAGCTGCCAAGACGTCGACGACATAAACGACAATCAGCAAATGCCAAGACTCATGAAAGAACGCTGAGGGGTGCCCATCAACCGGAACTAGACTCATATCACCTTGCAGCACTTGTCTGAGGTGCAAGTCCCAAAAAGCTCCTGCACGAGGGTGCCCGTACAGCGCGCGAAGCAACCGTACCATGGGCTGCTTAAAGCATCCGCGCCAACTGGCTTTCCATAGTTCTGAGGGGAGAGTTACAAAAGTGTCAGCGTCTGCTAGCAACATTGCTTGTAGGTAAGCTTTGTATGCGTCAGCGACTCTGATTACATGGCCAGTCAACATACCAAAGTATATAGCAATATTGATGGCTTGTATATTCGTCGGAGTCGAATACGAATTACCAGACTGCGCAGCACCGCCCCATTTTTCCCTCATGTTGTCGCCGCGAAACACCACGCGGCCCTTGTGCTTGCGCTTTGAAGGTACTTCCCAAAACTTTATACTGCAAATTGACATCAAGTCAGCAACATGGATGGTCTTGTTTGTAGACCGTGCTTCAATAATTCTATCCGACTTTTCCATCACACTATCATCATCCCAGACTTGCATTGCGCGCATGCTCTCGGCTTCACTCCTAACTCCTAACTGCATCTACAGCTTGGGGTCAGCTAGCATTTCTTTGCGGGTCAGACTTGTGAATGGTAGCCAGAACAGAAATTGGTGGAAGGGGCTCGAAGGCGCTCGTCTCCCAATGCTCATGCGAAAAGAATGGTCTCACGGGCATTGCGGGAACACGGTCAACATAAACACCTGGAAACAAAGTTGTGACAATACAAGTGGCCATCGTCACATTGGAAAACCCAGACCCAGACTTGTTGGTCAAAGAACCTTCGAGGGGATCATGGAAACCCTTGGGGTGAGTGCATTTCTTGGTGCTGAATTCCTTGAGGAGTCTCGGATTGTCCGTCTGAATCACCCAAGGTCTTTGGGGGAACTTGCCATCAATTTCCAAACGAAAGGCACAACCATCAACATTGACAGGAGACAGCTCTAAAGCTTCCATGGTCTGCTTGACAATTGGCTCATCCCAACCAATTGAATCTCGACTCCATTCAAAGGTTACAGAACCGCCCCTGGAACATTTCACAAGGTCAGCGGCTTGCTTGAACTTCAACACCATATCCCTCGAAACATCGCGTTGTTCCTCTAACCTTCTTTCGTATTCCTCTCAGAGTTTCTGAATTGCCATTCTTTGCCAGGGACTCCATTTTGTACATGGTAAGGATGCCCACAAATGAATAAGACCTTCCCTCACCTGTAACTCTTCCTGCAGCCACAAAAGGAATTGTTCGAACGCATCGTCATCACTGATGTCCAAAGATTTCCGTGTTACCCCAAAGTAAGGTACACCCAAGTGCTGTGCCACTTGGCACAAAGCACTGTGTTCCGAGCAGCAGAACTAGATCAGCAATCCCATCTTGCCGACTTTTTTGACTGCTTTGCCAACACCCACCGCAACTAACTCGGCTAGATCCCCTTCTACTGTTCCTTGAACGTCTTCCCAAAAAGATTCTGGGGTCGAAGCCATGCTACCTGGGGTATGTTCACCTGGATCACCTTCGGGTTCAAGGTTTTCATGTGGCAACTCGCCTTCGGGTGTTCTTGGTGGGCACACTGGGGCATCCTCTTCATAGTCGATGGTATCAAAAAGGGTGCCCAACATCAACGTCGATCCCGGAAGCCAAATCCCTGGGTTCAGACTGATCTAGCAAACCGTTAAACCGTGCTCTACACTCAGGAGTGTGGGAATAAGTACCATTGATACAACCGTTACAGTTCTCAGAAATGCCATACTGGGCAATCCGACGTTTGGTGATGGAACGATTGCGTGGCACATCTTCCAAAAGATCATCTGGAACATCAATGGGGGAATGAACATCATCGGTGGTTTGGATTGCGGGTTGAACGTGTGGTGATTGCAACATGGGAACCTTGGAAAGGGGAAACGCCCAGGTACCAGGGGTTCACGGGACTTGCCAAGATACCAAACTAGAGCCCCGTAGGCAATTGCTCTTGGTTCAGGTTGGTACTGCAAGGCCATGTGAAGTTTACTCTCATATTGTGGGATTGGTGCTATGGGACCTTCTTCCCCTTCGGGCAACGCATGATGATAGTGATGTGCAGCATGACGCATGGAATCATTGTCAACAGTTGAAAGGGTAGTGATATTGTACTGGTATCCAAAGCAACGCATTGCCGATGGCCAATGCAAACATGAAGACCACTTTGAAGCAGAAGAGACCTAGTTCCCTGTCGAACAATATTGATTGCAGACTCCACATGGGAATTGTGAATGGGTTCGTTCGGTGGAGAAGGGTCTGAATGCATCTTCAAATCTCGAACTGCAGCCAAGATGCTTGGATAGCGGTTGGACTCGACCACTGGCAGTTTCTCTCGGCAAAAGTGGCGCGAACCCTGTTCTACCGCTGCCTGTGACTTTGACTTAGCAGGGTATGCACCTGTTACTCCACTAAACTTATCCACGCAAATGAAGGCATAGGTATTCCCGGAAAGACTCTCCTCTGTCGATTCCAAATGGTCCACACAAATACGTTGAAGGAACTCAATGGGGGATTCAATAATTCGAGCTTCTCGGGTAGATTCAGATTGATTCCCAAAAAGTTTGTGAGCGCGGGCTCGCAACTTGGCTTGCCTACAAACATCACAAAACTTGGAAGCAGGTTGATGGGTCAGCAAATGGTCAACTGGCAACTTGGCATAAGAAGTTAAAACCTTGGGTTCAACCTCATGTTCATCCGGAGGAGGGACTGGAACTGGGAGATCCTTGGGATCAACTGAGCTAGCTTCTTGGGCGCCTTGTGCAACATTACTCATTGCAGCATCTTCTTGCAGTTCTCGAAACATATCTTCCAGATAGGGGGCTTCTTTCACAACGTCTTCAACCATTATAGGATCCGATCCACGCAAGCGCTGGTCTTCGGTTTCGGTTCCGTCTACGCGCAAGCACGGGTCGACAGAGGCCGCCTCAACATTTTCGGCTGGCATCCCATAGGTAAATGAAAATGTTTCTTTGAAGATGGGAACACAGTGTTCAACCTTGTCAGCCGTAAAGCTTTTGGAAGTCTCACACAACACATTGAATGGAACATCACGGGGTACGAGTGTGGGTTCATGCTCAGGTCCCCAAAAGAAAGAGAAACCCTTTTGAATCATTTTTCCCAAACTTCGCACATAAGGACAAGTCTTCAACATGTACACCATGCCGTCACCTGCCTTATCCACAACGTATCCTACGGTGTTAGTGGCTGCTTTGGCACCACCCCCTTCAAAGGTCAATGGAGAACTGGACACTGTTGAGAAACCCTCAACCCAATCTTGTGGGACTCTTTGATTGGCGAACGCGCCAACAGAAGACAAATCCTTTCCAGCACCGGAATCCAAGGCCCACTCAAGTGCAAATGAGCCTCCTTGGTACTGCGAGCTCGCGACACTCGCAGCCGTGCCAAGAACATGGCTTGCAGATACTATAGCAGTGCTGCAGCCTTTGCGACTGACGCCTTGGGCGCAGCCGGTGCCGCCTTAGCCTTCGGGTTAGACGGCGCTGACCACCTCATGAAGCCGATGGAGCTGAGGGGGAACCTTCATGCCTCACACACTCCATCCTTCTTCGTCACATTCTGACCCGTCTGATTGTCAGGCTTACCTTTCCCATTTGAGTTCTTGGTGCCATTGGAACCTGAACCTCCCTGGTTTGTCCCGCCAGACTTTGACTTTGCCTGACCTTTGGAATCTTTAACTTTGCCTTTGGATTTGCCAGTGAAAACAACTGGGGCCCTCAACATTCGCCAGAATGAGCCGCTGTCGCGCCTTTTCACCTCTGTCGGTCAGTGTCCTGCGGCAAGGTCATTGCAGGGAGGCGGCTGAACGAATAGGCATGCAAGGGCCAAGGTGCCCGGCCTTACAAGCCACAAAGGGATCGATCTGCAGACTTGAGCATGGTTGTCCACGGACATATATTGTTGGACCCGGCTGGACAAAGACATGTAGCAAGGCAACTGGATTTGGTGGCATGAAGAGGGTGTACATTTTGACTCAGGTTGCTTGTCATTCAGGTTTCCTGTGCGTCATTCACACGTTAAACCACTTGGCAACATGTCAAACCTTAGGTTTGCTTCTTGCTTCAAGATGGATTTGGAACGCACGATTGATTCTCCACCTCCCACTCTCGCATGCTAGCCGCATGGCTTCGCGAGGAATTATAATACCCTTGTTGAGGGCATCACATAGTATGTCTCGAGTGTCTGTCCAAACAAGCCGCTTGGCTATTCTCAGTGACAAGATCTCTTTGAGTTTGAGTGCGTGTATTAACATTATATAGTTTGTCGGTTGTGCTTTTGGTGTCTGCAGCTGCAACACACTCGAAGACTGATTTGGCATCTATTATGAGGTCTGACTGCAGCGCGTTGTCACCACTTTCTTGAACATTTGCGAGCTCACTGGCTGAACGTGAACCGGTCAAGATTTCTGTCAACGCAAGATTGATAATGTTTCCGAGGGCAATCAAGTCAAGCGCTGAATACAACTCAGCGGTGAAGGTACTTCTGCAGATTCGGCTCTGCTCCTTAGATACAAATTCGAGTATTTGGATTGAGTTATCACCCATCTTTGGTCCATCTTTGTCTCCGAGAGCAAGTATGCCACTGCGCATGGCAAGTGCATCATCAGCTTCACCCTTAAAGGAGCTATCGGATATCACAAACAGGCGCCAAGGATTATTGAGCTTACGGAAGGTGAATTTTAGGGTCTTTCTTTTGATGTACGCTAGTACTCTATTCAGGTTTATGATGTCCTTCCCATTGGGGTTTTGCAGTTTTCTTTGCAAGGCTGCTGTGAACGCTGCGATATCTGGACGGGTTTGAACAGTCCAGGCAACACCACCAAGGAGCAAAATAAATTTGGACTTGAAGTCTGAAGAAACAGGATCACCGTTTCCCTTGCAGCCGTCCTCAGGAATGAATCGCAACAGCAATGTAGTGTTCTTGACTCAAGGTTCTGCTGCCATCTTCTTCAAGACTGTTTTTCAGCCCTAGATGTCCGAAGTTGTCTCTGGCTAACTTCAACTCATCAAAGTTTTCTGTCAGCAGCTTCAGAACTGAATCAATTTCGACCGGTTCGCCTGTGGTCTTAAGATCATGATAGGACCTAGTATACATATGATACAAGCTGCAAGGTCAAACTAATGTGCGTCCTGTTTTTTAGCAACCAGTTGTCTGAGTCGGCCAATCTGCTGTATGTTTTTGGTCAGAGGTACTTGCATCTGAGGGTCTTTTCCTAAGAGGTGTGGTGGGTCAATGGGTGCGTGTGATCTGTTTAATGTTTGTCTTTATTGTGGTTTCACGCGCTGTAAATTGTAAATAATTATTCCACACATCTTTGTGTGTTTTTTTGGTTGTGCACCCCCGTCCGTCCGCTTCCGCTTCCCGTCACCTTGTCACCCACAGCTCTTCCACACACAGCTCTTTCACACACAACTTTGTTCTCACACAACTCTTTCACGCACAACTTCGTCACACACAACTCTTTCACACTCAACTTTGTCGCCCACAACTCTTTCACACAAAACTCTTTCACGCACTACTCTTCCACAAACTACTCTTTCACACACAACCTTGTCACACACAACTCTTTCACCCGCCGCTCTTCCACACACTGCTCTTTCACACACAATTTTATCACACACAACTCTTTCACATACAACTTTGTCACACACAACTCTTTCACACACAACTCTCTCACACACACACAACTCTTCAGCCACAACTCTTTCACACACAACTTCGTCGCACACAACTTTGTGGACAGGCCTGGCATTTGGTGCCGTTGACCTCCATTCTGTCTAGCACGCGTGGTACTTGCGTGACATCGACCTTGTTTTGGTGTGGCAAGCGTAGCACTTATTGCACTGGGCTGGCTCTGGTGGCGCACTTGGTTCTGCGCCCGCCACGCACGGCCTTTTGCGTTGCAGCCGTGGCATTTGGTGACGTCGACCTCACTTCTATGTGGCAGGCGTGGCACTTGGTGACATCGACCCTGCTCTTGTGACACTTGTGGCACTGGGCTGGCTATGGTGGCGCGTGTGGTTCGCGCAGGCAACGCGGCACTTTGCATGGCAGGCGTGGCACTTGGTGCCATCGATGTCACTTTTGTTTGGCAGGCCTGGCATGGCCTGGCACTTGGTGACATCGACTTTGCTTTTGTGTGGCAGGTGTGACACTTGTGAAACTGTGCTGGCTCTCGTGGCGCGCTTGGTTCCCGCAGGTGCCGGCCTTTTGTGTGGCAGGCGTGCACTTGTAGCACTGGGGTGGCTCTGGTGGCCGTGCAACGCTTCACAAACAACTCTTTCACACACAACTTTTGTCACATGCAAGTCTTTCACATGCAACATTTTTACACACAACTCTTCACACAAACAAGCCTGAACAAACTTCAACACAAACGCTTTCAGACACAAACTTGTCAAACACACTCTTTCACACACAACTCTTTCACCCACAACTCTTTCTCACATCACTCTTTCACGCACAACTTTGTCACATACACATGCATAGACTTCTTTCACACACAACTCTTTCACGCACAACTCTTTCACACATAACTCTTTCACGCACAACTTTGTCACATACACATACATACACTTCTTTCACACACAACCTTTTTGCACACAAACTTCCACACACAATTCTTTTAAACAATCTGTCTTCCACCATCTCCTTTCTCTTTCCGGCCAGCCCCGTCCTCTTTTGTGTTTTTTGGACGAAGTTGACATGTGGGGCCGTCCGGTCCTTCAATTTCTTAGTGAGGTCATGCGCTGTAAACAAAAAGCAACCTGGAGAGCTCAAGTAGTTCCCGGAAGACATAACGGGAAGTAACCACCAAAAAACCGCTGTTACCCAAGGATTTTGCATGGACTCAAGAACAGCGAATGCCTCTGTAGAATTGGAAGCCATGCCTCGTATCATGTTTCGCTTCTATACAATCCCAAGCTTACACCCCTGTAACCAAAATTCGGTTTTAAATTCTCCCGGCAAGGGACTCTAAACAGTGTTGGGGTGTGAGGATAATGTATGATAATGTTGAGGATGATAATGCGTGATGATGTTGACGATGGTGATGATGATGATGATGATGATGATGATGACGACGATGATGATGATGATGAGGAGGATGAGGATGATAATGGCGCGGACGATGACGTTGAGGATGATGATGTTGAGGATGATGAGGTGCAGGATGATGATGCTGAGGTTGGCGTGCGGAAGATGAAGTGGAGGATGATGTTGAGGATGATGATGATGATGATGATGATGATCAGGATGATGATCAGGATGATGATGAGGATGATGATGATGATGATGAAGATGAAGTTGAGAAGGAGGCAAGACCTCTGCACAAGACCGGTACAAGAGGTCTCCTGGCAACATCTCTTTATGAGATCTCTGTAGAAGCTCTCTACAAGAGCTCTCTTGCCAAGATCTATGTAAGAGACGACACATGTTTAACAGATCTCTATCCAAGGTCTCTGCACCAGATCTCCAAAAGAGGTGTTCTGGCAAGACCTCTGTACAAGATCTCTACCAGAGGTCTCTTGGCAAGATCTCTTTTTGAGATCTCCGTAGAACCTCTCTATAAGAGCTCTCTTGGCAAGATCTATGTAAAAGACCTCTTGGAAAGATCTCTGTACAAGATCTCTATGCAAGGTCTCTGCGCGAGATCTCCAAAAGAGGTGTCCTGGCAAGACCTCTGTACAAGATCTCTACAAGAGGTCTCTTGGCAAGATCTCTGTTTGAAATCTCTCTGGAGCTCTCTAGAGGAGCTTTCTTGGCAAGATCTATGTAAGGGGCCTCTTGAACTCTTGGCTCTTGGCAAGATCTTTGTACAAGATCTCCATAGGAGGTCTCTTAGCAAGATCTCTGGACAAGTTCTCTTCAAGAGCTTTGTTGGCAAGATCTCTGTAAGATACCTCTTAATTGGCAAGATCTCTGTACAAGGTGTTCATAAGAGCTCTGTGTACAGGACCTCTATAAGAGGTCTCCGTGGCAAGTTCTCTTCACAAGCTCTCTATGAAGGACTGCCTTGTCAAGATCCTTGCACAAGCTCTCCTTGATTATAAAAATGAGCGCCACAACGAGAGCAATCCGAAAAGCCAGTTGTTGAGAGGGTCGCACGAGCTATCTCAAAATTCGCACCGCACCGCAGCGGAAGCGATCCCACAGGCCCAAAATGCCGAGGAGGTTGCACGAGCTATCTCAAAATTCACTGCGCCACAACGAGAGCGATCTGACAGGCCCAGAGTGACGAGACGGTTGCGCGAGCGATTCAAAATTCGCACCGCGCCACAACGAGAGCTATCTGATGTGCATAAAGTGACGAAAAGGTTGCACGAGCACATGTTATAGATTTTTGCAAAACATCGCGCGCACCACAAAAATTAATATTGAACATGTCAACAACGAAATTTTACCTAGGTCTCAACCCCTTTTTGTCGAGGTCTACGGAATACTGCGCCTGCCACTAAAAATGAGCCCGAGGTCATCGAAGTCTCGCGCCTGCCACACAGAATCATCATCGTCTCCAAAATCAAAACCGATGACAGTTCCACAAAACGCGGCTTTCGACCCTTTCAAAACATCGTCCAAGCTCACCAAATATTGCCACGCAAACTGACCTCCGAAAGCAGCTCTCATTTTGGCCCACTCCTGCCAACGTTATAGCAATGTGCAGAATGTCCCACGCCTGCCGAAGGATGAAAATGCGTCCGATATCCTGCGCCTGTCACACAAAACGACCTTTCTGACCTCAAAATGTTCCGTCCCACGCCTGCCACACGAAATGATCATAGCTCAAAAAACGAGCACGGCACCCTAGTAAAACGACACCTTTCGAACGAGCCTGCGCAATCGAAATGCACACGGACATCTCACAAGAAACTTTTACGCGAGAATTTCAAGTGAAATGCCGGGCCCTGATGGAGCACCTTAACAACACCAGGCCTTTTCTCCTACCGTAGAAATCTCTCAGTGTGAACAAAATGTATAAAAAAAAGGCCACACCCACAAAAAGGGTTTGCAGACTCGCGTTGGTGCAAAATTAGGTTCTGATTTAAAAAAAACTCGTGAATGAGGAAATTACCTTTTCGGTATAGGACACATGCAAGAAAGGTTTGGATCAGCACTAAAATGTTTATGCGAATGGCACCCGTCTTACCTTGCTGAGAAATAATCAACCCACACCCTTGTAACCAATCTTGACGTTATAAATGCATAATCACACCCATAAAGAATTTTCCAAACTGTCATGGTAATCGTCAGAAGGTACATGTCGATGTTGAAAACAACCTTTGAAAAAAAACATTTGCTTGCATTATGTAACACATACCGGCGGAGGGAGTGGGCGGGGGACGAGGGATGGGAAATGACACCTTTTCCGGCCCAAATTTGTAATGGGTTAGATGTGCATGAGAGCCAGCTCACTTATTTCTTGTTTTTTTCAAATCCCTACCCCACACCCTTGTATCCAATTTTGGCCCCCACAAAATCTGAAACCACACCCACAAAAAATGTTTTGTAGAGTTGCCTTGGAAGGGTGGGAAATTACATTCTGATTTTGTTGAAGGTGATGAATGGGGATTTTTTTTTTCCTTTATAGGGCGCCTGCCAGGAAACTGAGGGGCAATGATGGGTAAGGCTAACGGTCCGGGTTTCCAAAGTTAAAATTGGCACGAAAACGCCCACAAAATTGGAACCCATGTTGCAAATTATTTTATTTCTTTGTAATCACTGACCCCCATCTTTGACATCAATTTCGGCTCTATGAAATCCAAACCGTAGGGTTGCCGGCCGCTTCCTGCAGACCATTTTAAATCAACTAGCGCAGGTTGAAAACAGTCTCCTACTCCGTTTCTACAAATGTTTTGTTGGGAACGCTCTCTCTATAGGATGCGTTGCCCCTCAAACCATGCACATCCCAATTCCGAACCCATTATTAAATCAGGATCGCTCCAAGCCAACAACTGGAAATTGTCAACCTCCAAAAAATGGAAAAAAAATACTGCTACAAAACCCGTTTGTATATAAATCACATACGTTTCAATTTTCTAATTGACATGTCAATCAAAATCATCCTTCTTCATGGGTAACCAAAAGAATACACGACAAAGGTCAAACCACATCACAATTTAGTATGTCGAACGAAATGATTACGATAATTTTTGTTCCGCTCCAAAAACAGGATGCGATTGCGATGCCTGCCATTCTGTTCTGACACAAGTAGGCACAGAGGTCAGATGCCTTCAGCGTTTATTGTGCCTGACCACGGAAATTCTAAACCACGAGTCATATTACATTCAACCAATTATGTACGTACACGGGAACGACGCCTTCAGTGCCCTTTTTGACTAACGGTGACCAAGGACTATAATCCAGAAGGGCCGAGGCCTCACCCCCACCAAAAAATATAGATGTTGCAACATGTATTCTTACATTCTTGTGTGTGCATTGCAGCAACATTTGCTCCTACATATGTTTGATGCATTTTGTCCGGCGGAACTTTGCATTTGTTTTCATTGCACTTCGCGAATTTTTAAATGTGATATGGCACATGCCAACATTTGCTGCAACAAATGCTGGCATTTGTTATGGTATTTTGTGGACATGTGTTGGCATTTGTTGTAGCATTTGGTTACATTTGTTTCGTGCCGTTTCCTTACGTTTTTCCTGGCAACAAATATGAATACATACATTCCTGTTCGGGTATGTTTACACATGCTGGGAACACAGAAATATGTCCCTATACATGTGTATATATATATATGTATCAAATATTGCATATGATTTGCTGATAAATATGGAAATAAATAAATACACATATTATATATATATATATATGTATGTATGTATGTATGTATGTATGTATATATGTGTGTATGTGTGTATGTATGTGTGTGTGTGTGTCTGCGTCTCTGTTTTGATTTATACACATGTAATCAATTCCAATCCCCCTGTGGGTTCCCTGGGAAACTCGCGTACCACCATTTTAAAGTGGGTGCTAGTTTTCCTCTATAAGATCGATGAACTATGTGAAAAGTAGGTGGCTTGAGCTCTGTAAATCAAACAATATATCCTCCAGTGCCCTAAGACAAGAAGGTTTAGTATAAAATCATGGTACCCAAGTGACCGACTTTCATACATGGAAATCAAAAAATCAACCAGTTTCTAGTTTATAAAATCATGGTACCCCGCATGGGTTTTCCAAAAGTGCATTTTTGAACGTGTTTGTTCTGGGCCCCAAAATTTACATGGGTTTCGTGGTTTGATTTTATAGTTAAGTTGTGGGATCTGCCGATCTTAAGACAAACTACCAGGACCCGCTTGTCATCGATTTTATAAACAGCTTTTGACCCCTCAATCAGTCCCACTTCCTCATATTTTTTTTCTCAACTCACGTGTTTCTTTCCTGCTCCCCTAACACGCTTTACAAAAGTGTTTACAAATTCAAATCTAAGTTTTTGGTCCAGGCCAAAACATTTAAGTTGACAGAAAAAAATCAATGTTGCCTCTGCCATTCTTTGTCCCAAATCCAAAGCCTTTTCTTTTGCACATTGTGTCTTCAATTTTGATAAAAGAAAAATCAACAACATCCTTTCTTTTGATGCCTCAAAATTCTAAAGCAAAATAAGTTTAAAAAATTGAAAATGACTTCAGAAGTGATTGCAAAAATGATACCCCTGTGAATTCAGGTTCCAAGCCCAGTGCCCCCATTCTATAGGGAGGCCCTCTATAAAATCAGGAAAAATTCGAATTGCATCAAATACGTCTTTGAAAATCTGAAAGAATAAAAGCCCATACGTTTGCGAATTTCACCATGGCCATTATAAAATCATGTAGGCGGGTTACTGTGGGGCAGGCATTCTTTCTTAAAATATCTTAAAAACACCCACCAGGTGTATAAAATCAAGAGCTCCACAACGGGGATTTTGTAAAGTCTATTCAAACATGTGGGCCTTGATGGTGCAGAACCTGGCCTGTGATTTTACAGTGGGGCTATTTGACAGAAATGCCAATACAGGTTGGACCTATGTAAACACGCGCAATATTGAAACAACATCTCTTTATAAAATCGAAAAATTACTTAAAATTAGTCTCTATCGCGGGGCCGTTCAAACATGAATTTTCCATTTTGAAGTCAATCGAAAAGTCAGTTTTTATCAGGGGGGCCTTCAAACATGAATTTTCCATTTTGGAATCCCACTGTGGCTCGATATGTGGAAAAAATTGTTTGGGGATGTTTATCAGGCTTGTTTGAAATCCAAAATTTTGGAGTTTATAGGTCCCCTATGGGCGTTCAAAATTGCAGTTGCCGGAGCATGTGTTGAACTGTCGGTTGATGACCACACTTCAGGCTCTATAAAATCGCAAAATATAAACATATCTATATGCTACAAATGGATAGCCACATGCCACATTCTCCAGCTTGTTCTGCGAGAAGATTGGCCCTCCCAACAGAAATCACAACAATATAAGATGCCCTCTCTATAAAATGCTTTCCAAACCTGCGCAAGCTATGTCACTGAAAATTTTCCCAAATAAAATTTAGGTCTAAGGTGGTACCTGGGCACAGCCATTTGATACAGGAAATTGGCTGAGGGATCAATTCCATATTTTGCATGTTTCTTTTTTATTTTGTTCTTCACATCTGTTGCTTCATCTACCTGCGGCGAATGATGCATGTTTCAAAAAAAATTGTGTGCAATTGTTGTGGCATGGACTTATAGGTTACGGCCCAATATAAGCGCATCTGTCGGGCATGGATGCAAAAGCGAAAACACAAATGTCGAGCAAGCGAGGGCATATGCAAGGACGTATGTTGCGACATATGTCCAGAAGCGTAAACGCACGCAGACACATATCGTAAAACGAATCAAAAACGGGATGAAAAATGCAAATGTAAATGCGTGTGCATGGAAAAGGACCTCTTGAACACCGAAAACTATATGCAAACATAACGCATTGCTAATTGCAATGCATGCCAACTATGACATAGGCACGCGCCTTAACGATGTTTTCGGTTCATCAAATGGATCCAGAGGCACGCCTCTAGAGCGCGTTGTTGTAACAATTAGAACACACGGATGCAACATTGGTACGATTTCTCTGCCCGCGGGGGGAATAGGCACCCCCAATGTTTGTAAGTGATTTTTTTTGGAAACTACTTTGCTGGGTTACGCTAATGCATAGGCACGACGCCTGCAGAATGCGTACGGCAGCTGGGGCGGTTCGGTATGCTCTCCCGAAGGGAAGTATCAACACGACACTTGGATTTTTCACCCGGATATGGTTAACGATGTCTAACTGCATGAATGAAGCAATATCTCTGAGCAAAACGATGTCTACGCGAAGGCACGGCAGCTTCACAAATTACAATTTGTAGATGAAGAAGGAAGATAAAGAAAGGTAGGAAGCCTTTGCCTGCCATTGATTGCACCGACAAGGTGCAGACAAGTGACGCCTCAATTTTGATTGGACCACGTGCCTTCACATGTACAAACGCATTCTCTTTTAGAATCCTGTATGCCAATCCAAACCACTTCAAACAGAAAATCGAAATATTTAAATCTCACTCTGGCCAACCAAGCAGGTACACAGGCACGCCACTTTCAGACTCCATTCCGCCCAAAGCAGCAAGTATACAGACATAATTTCTCTCACACGGCCTGCGTTCATCGAGGAGAAAAATAATTACGATTTGTTCACTACAAATGTGTCGACTTTTATGACGTAATCATGGCCTTCTCATTATATACTTCGCCCATGGTTGGGGATGACCATACGGCCAAAAGAAATATGTGAACAAACGATTCATGTTGTGGGTTCCAAACCACAACTTCTGCCACCCTCGCGATTTTTTTGGACGCGTATACGACCCTTTGCGAAATCGGCAGCGGCGCTTTTGTTGGATCATGGGCTGCCACGCTGCGGTGCGCGAGTCCCTCCACAAAATCCCGCGCGCTGTCGCCAATTAAGCGAATCAAAATTTCAGACGATTACATGACATCCCATTGTTGTACTCAACATCTACAACGGCATGCTGAACCAGGACGCAGCTCAGCACTTGATTTTTTTTTGACTTTGCGAATCTTAATCTCAGCGCGCCACGAATCACAGCATGCAAGCACAATAGCAGAAGGTGAACAGTGAAACCAACGAGTCAGAACAAAGAAACCGGACACTCAGCAGGACGATCCATTTTGGTGAATGTTTTTTATTTTTTACATTTTTCGTCGCCGTTTGTTTTGCGGTACACCAAGCACATCTAGTCCTTTCGTTGTTTTCTATGCAACAGTGCCGGGGGGATTGTAGCCATGCTGGGCCTTGGAATTGGTTTTCTATTTTTTGTTACCCGTTTCGGGGAGGGCGCAAAAAATGGTGGTTGTTTCCCTTTTCCGTGTTTCTTGCGATGGTTGTGTGTGTCTCCTTTTTTTGTTGTCCTTGAAGCTACCGGCGGTTGACATCCTTGGATGTGGCTCAAAAATGCTTCATTCATTTGTGCGACGAGAGAGATGATACCACTTCACCCACCACAATTTGGCTGGGAAAGGGGATAATTAAAAACAGAATGCAATGGAGAAGAAAAACGCAACGCAAGCAGTCCTTGACGACCGAACACTCTGTCTCTCACGTCCCTGCTGTCTTCCAACCGTGGACCCACGGTAAGATGCGAGCAGTTGTGACGCAGTTTGCATCCACGCACTTGGAATAAATTGTTCCGCGTCCCCCAGCAATGTGGGCAGCAAACTCAACGAGTGCTGCGCTGCAATATGACGCCACTATATGTGATGGTAGCACACGTGTGAAACAACAGGGGTCGAAATCATCGGAACAGATTCCGACATGAAGCAACCAACCCAAAATCGTGACATCAATAACGCGATCATATGTGACAGCGATTAATTTGCACAAGTTCGTTGCTACAACCGACAAGTTGAAGATTAGGGACGCAACGGCGGCTACAACCAAATAATCGTGAAACCTTTCTCTCTCGTAGGACCGGGTTTGCCAATCACAAGCGGGTCAACTTGTTTTCGATCCGAGCCCGGAAGACCAACAATAGGCAAAGACTCAGCGTGCTGACGATGGCCTAAAAAAATCAGCATGGCAAAGGCGGGCGGGCAAGCAAACAGAAGAAATTTAAAATATCTCCCAAACTCGAAAAAAGTTCATGGAGTTGGCACGTAGCCCATAGTTCTGCTGCCATGGCTGGGGACGCGGAACCAAGAAAACATTCGAGGCAAATTTGGTCGGTAGTGGTCAGAAAATTTGTAAACGAATTTGGTCGCACGTTTTGGTTTCAATTCTTCCGCTGGTTCTAAGTAGCCCGTACACCACATCCGAAATCATCACGGCAAGTCCCTCAGTCAGATGAAGTATGGCATCTTCAATAGGTCACAAGGTGATACCTACACACCAATTAGGTAAAAACTATGGAGATGCATAGGTTTAGCCCGTGGTGAAGCTAATTAATTTTGCAGATGGAACGAACAAATGACGCCGTCTCGACCGAAAACTGCCACGCTGGCTGCGTGGACGATGGCTGCATGGTGTGGCCTCATGAGATCTGCCGATGGTGCAGCCAGCACGTCAACGAACGCTGGTTATCGCTCATCACCTTCTGAGGCGATTGTGTTCGATGTTTTGTTGGCGGCGTGGAGCGCAGCACGGGGATGTCCAAGAATACCCAAAAATACCCTGGGCAGGTCACGTATGCCCATGGCATCGCACAAGAAACAATTTCGTTTCATGCGGCATGGGTTGCTAGATGCAAATCAACATTGGAAGCAAACAGTGCCCGTGGGATCGTCGGGGTCAGGCAGGGGTTCGTGCAAATCGGTTTCGTACCGTTTTTTCTGAGGGCGGGAACTTTCCCAGAAAACACCTCCACAGGCAAAGCGCGCGTAGACCACTAAGATCCAAACAGCGTAAAAAGCGAATTCTTTTGCACCGTGCTGTTTGTCCAGATGTCATGCCAGTATAGATACAACACATCCACTCGTGCGCCAACACGTGTAACAAAATTTTCACACCCTTAAAGTGAACAAGCCCCCCAGCATGACTAAGGCGTGGTTTGACGCTGACAGTTCGCTAAACCAGGCTGGAAATTGCAATGATGGCAGTATACAGCTCTTGCAACGGCCTCTGCCAAGGCAATGACAGAGCATTGCCTAGCCAGATTTAGGGTTGGTTTGGGACCATGCCGTTTTGGTTTCGACATATGGATGCTCGTACAATGCTGGCCATGAATAATGTCTTGCTTTCCACGGCCACAGTCCTGGCATTTGCTGCCCACGCTGCTGGTATCCATTGTGAGCATCTTTACCCTTTTGGCGAAACACATTTCCCGAGCAACAAGGGCACTTCCGTGACATACCATGGCCAACGCTCAACACTCAACACCCAACACTTCACACTCCACACTCCCCAGTCCACACTCCCGACTTCACACTCCACTCTCCACACATCACGCTTCACAGTCCGCAAACTACACTCCACATTCCCTTCTCCGTGTCCACACTTTACGCTCCAACTCCGCATTGTACACTCTACATTTTCCACCCCATACTCTACACTCTACATTCCCCACTTTGCACTCCACACTCCCCACTTCGCACTCCACACTCCACACTTTACATGGCACATTCCACACTTCACCCTTCACACTCAACAGTCTTCAATTACACGGTGACCGTGGGGTTGTTGTCACAAATTGTTTTGCAAAAGTCTTGTACGCGATGTGCATTTAGGTTCGTGGACTGAATCAATTTTCAGGAAAAAGAACAACAACAAACCGATTTCGTTTCATGTTGTGGTAGGAGCAAATGATTATTGGTGCCTAATATCGGCCACTATTTGGCCCACGCGTTCCGCCCTGCTCGTCCATTTCGTTCTGGGAATGCGATTTTTGTTTTTGCACGTTTGCTAACTAGGATGCTGAAACCGAAGCAACGTAAGGGAAGAACCATTGCAACCCATGCCCCGGTCTATGAAACTCTCAACATCCACCAGCTTTAACGCGCGATATTTTTTCGCATCAGTAAAACGGACGTGAAAAGGTGGGTTCGATTTGTTTGCCACGAATGATGATGCACACGGGATGCTATTCAACCCCCAATGCCACATTGCTTGCCGACGGGTCCGTTACATGCATAATTATGCCGCACTTGTTTTCCGAAAACGTCCGGGAAATTGGTTTTGTGCCTTCCGTCAACATTCAAAGAGTTGCCGATCCCGTGTTTGCCATGGAATAACGCTGACCCAAAATAATGTCGCGGGTGTTTTTTGTTGTTTTTTTTCTGTTGTTTTTGTTTTGTTATTTTCATTTTTTTGTTTTAGTTGTTTTTGCTGCCGATGCTGCTGTTATTGTTGTTTTTGCTGCCGATGCTGTTGTTGTTGTTGTTGTTGTTGCTGTTGTTGATGTTCCTGCTGTTGCTGCTGCTGTTGGTGTTTGTGCTGTTGGTGTTTGCGCTGTTGGTGTTTGTGCTGTGTTGTGGTGGTGATGTTTGTCGGTGTGCATACTCGTTCTGTGTACTCGCTGTGTGTAGTCATTTCACTGGGGGCGCCACACAAACCGCCAATGTCCACTGGAGCCCTGTCGTTTTACAACGCATGTTGCAACGGATTTTCGTGTCGCTATGTTTTGTTTCTACATTCATAAAACGTTTACTGTAAAAACTCCCTTGGAGTTGCACTTTTTCGTGACAATAAGTTGACGTTTAAAGGTCGAGGATGTCGGACGATGCAGGGCAGGGGCCGTTTTTCCATTTCTCGTCGATTTCAGTTGGCCTTTGATTTGGAGGATGATTTCCACAAGATTTTTGTTGGTTCCATCCTGAAAATTTTGTGGAATTTCACTGTTTGACGTTAGAAAAATCGAAAATGCTGACAATTGCGTTTCTTTTCCGAACTACACTTCGAACAATTGGGAACAGGATACATTTGTTCTACATTTGTTCTGCATTTGTTCGTGCGATATTTGGCGCCCACTGCCGAAGATCAACGGATGACAGAACACACAAAATGTATCAAATGAAGGTCCTGATTTGTGGACAAAGATATTGGCAAACAGCGACCAACGCACATGCGGGGCAAAATGCAAGTCGTCACCGAATCCAAACAAAGACACACAATTGCGCAGCACAAACTTGGATGAAGATTGAAACCCCGGTTGATTGGGAATGTGCAAAAAGCCAGTGCAATAAATGTGAAGGGTCAGCCAAATTTTACATAAACCTGAAACTACCTCTGACCTTTTGTTTGATGTCCGTGTGTTTTTGTATGTGTTTTTGTTTGTTGCTAATTTTGTGTCACAGTTTGTCTTGACCACAAGGTTTATACCAAGGATTCCCAGGAATGGAAGCTGCCCAAGCGCCGCAAAGCCCAGCCATACACAACATTTAGCAAAGTATGCCAAATATGTTATTTTTCAATTTGATAAAAAATAGTTTATTCTACTTGAGCACTTGCACAACTGTTCCACATTGATGCTAAGCTGAGTGGACATGTCTCACAATGATCAACCAGAAGCCGCCGCACAGAATCTTTTTCGAATGGGGTAATTGTTCGAAGTTTGACCTGCTTCAAGGTCGCGCAATCAAGGCCTTCAGGGCTAGGCCTTCAGGCACTGGAAAATCAAAACTCATCAGTGGATCACCCGGCATGTCTGTTGTCGACATCAAGAGAGGGCCATGCTCCATGTTCCCGAATGTGCGCTTGGAGCTCCTGTCGCAAGAAGAACATTGTCATCCATTTGATTTGTTCGAAATGGCGGATTGCTTGATCCATTTCGAGTGCTGCTCGATTCAAAGCTGCCCCAGAAACAGGGTGGTCATTGGCCAGGAGATCTCTCTGCGCCAAGACATGATACTTCACGTTAACCAGAGCAGCAATGACACTTTCAACCTCGAGCAGTGGCTCCAAAAGATGCTGAAAGGAAGGCGCAAGCGGAAACGGGTGAGTCATGGCGGTCGGGGAATCCACGAAACAAAGTAAAGCTCAACTGTAGCACATGCTCATGTTGGCTGAAAGAAGGCACTTGCCTAGAAACTTAAATGAACAGTCACTTGCCAAGCACTTGCTCGGATTGAGTTGGCACATGCCAAATTGGGTGGATAACATGTACCACATAGGGAGGGGCGAAAAATTCAATCAAATGAATCTGACAGTTTGAAAGATGATAAACTGTCACAAGATGTTGGCAAAACCTTACTTACATGTCATGCACCTGTCATGACTGTCAACATCAAAACTTTGCTGTGTCCCTTGACTACAGCCTAAAAGCGGCATCGGATGAAATGTCAATGTAGACATGTCACAAGATAAGAACAGATACATCACTGAAGTTGACATGCTGACATCAACCATGCAACTCAATCACAGAACAGTTGTGGCGTTTCCAATTGAAACTCTTCATGCCCATTAGAATAATATTACATCATGTGCCATGAGTTTCCATCTTTTTCTACTTGAGCACTTGCACAACTGTTCCACATTGATGCTAAGCTGAGTGGACATGTCTCACAATGATCAACCAGAAGCCGCCGCACAGAATCTTTTTCCAATGGGGTAGTTGTTCGAAGTTTGACCTGCTTCAAGGTCGCGCAATCACCCCAGGCTCTTGACCCCTTCCCTCCAAACTTCGTGCAAGTCACATCGACTTCTTTGCATGCCTTGGTAAACTTCAACAACCTCTCGTGAGAAACGGTCTGCTGGATTACTTTGGCTTGGGACTCTTTCCAGCCATAGCTGCACCTGCAGCATGTCTTCGGTTTCGAAAATCTGTTTGAGAACCTTGCTGGCGTTCTCATTCACAGACCAGCACTTCAAGAATGCACCAGGAACTGATTCACTGTCAGTGAAAACCACAACTCGGGTGCAAGCAAGAGTGTCTCTGAAAATCTTAACTCCAGCTAACAAACCCAGGGCTTCGAGTTCCTGGATAGCCGTTTTTTGGCCATCCTGCATTACATCAGACATCAGGCTATGGTCAACCTCTTCGCTGAAGAAACCCAAACACTTTCCACAGGACGCGTACAAAACACCACCAATGCCAGAGAATCCGTCAGGCTCAAAAGACGCATCGACGTACAAGTGAACATAATCGGACAACTTACCTGATATTTTTCTGGGGGTGTTTTTTCAAAATCCTATCTCTGACGGATGTCAAGGCTCTTTTTACTTCATCACCAAGGGTGCGCCGCAGGGATGCTATGTGCTTGGACAACTGACGCGTGTTGTTACGGACGACTCGGCCAAAGAGTTGGCTGCTGGCAAACTGCAAACGACCTCTGAGTCTCTCACCCTCTTTCCTGGTGAGCATTCCGGAGAGTAAGACTTGGTCAATATCAGCTATCAACTCATCGACCCGTTCTGGAGTGTTCATCACTAAAGTGGTTCCAAGGTGGGCTTCGGCCAGATCAAGCTTCACCCCTAGCAGTAGCACTTTGCACACTGAATCGAAGTCAACTAGTTTTTCAGTAGCCAGCTTCCACCCCAAGGTCGAGAAAAGGAAAGTTATGACCATGTCGGTGTGTTTTTCCATTCCAGCTTCTGCCAAACTTAGAACGTCGTCGAAATAACTCGGCCAAGCTATGTTAAGCAGGGCGGATCCCAGCTTCCACAGGGCCAATGAAAGCCGGAGGAATGAAGTCACGGATGCTATTGACCCAAACGGGAGCACCTTCTGCTGGTATATACAGGGGCTTTGAGAGTCAAGGTCAAACACGACCAGAAAGGCGTCGTGGTCAAAAGCATGATCCGACAACGGAAGCTGTTTATAGGGATCACTAAGATCCCAGCACTTAGCTTTCAGCCCCATGTCTCTCTTGCTCTGTGCAGACAACCTCATCCATAGTGCGATCATTGCACTGATGTGGTCGATGGTGTGGACCGTGACTCCTTCCGTCTGAGTCACAGAGGAGTTGACGAACGGTAGTCATCAATGGGCCTCACCTTGTTCCGCTGCTTCACAGGAAATCTGCGTGTCAAAGTGGCTCCCGCTGGGATTGAACTTTCGTCTATTGGTCCCACCAAGAATCCCTTGGCTACCTCTTTCTTCGTGGCATCTATCAATCCCCTGTCAAGGTCTGCATCACCCGATCCAGAAACAGAGCTCATCATGGCTTTGCGGCAAGAGGCGGCGATCTTCCTAAGCTCTGAGGAAGCGATTGTGGCAGGTCTGAACTTTTTCTTGAAGATGTTGGCTTCTGGCAAAGGTCCAGTGAGGTCGAAACCTTTGGTGATGTCTTTCACCAGGTTAATGTCCTGATGGCCTGCCTCATTCAAGAGCCGTTCGAGCAGACACAAGCGTTTCCCTTTCAAGATCTCCTTCCTCCTGGAGGACAATTTCTCAAGTAGCATGTTGTCTGTTTCTTTGAGCTCTTCGGCCAACAAGGTCCACCGCCTCAGCTCTGCGGTTCTTTCCCTGGCAAGGTCTTGCTGTGATGTGTTGACACAATGGCTGATCACCTCCCGCATTTCTTTAGGGAACAGTGAGTGGACCCAGGTTGGGTGCCCCACTTGTAGAGCTGCTTCCACAAACTGTTGAGGCGATCTGTGCACGCCAATCGTGATAGTGTTTCCGTCACCATGAGTGGCACTCGCGAAATTCCCCCCGGGGGAGGAGTGCTTAAGGGTCTACTGTTAGGAGGGAGTGGGCTATCAGCAGGATGTGGCTTAACTTCCATGAATTCAGAAACCATGGGAGGAAGACCACGTCTGGGTTGGATTTCGGCGCTGGCACGCAGGGCTTGGATGGATTCCTCCTGCAAGGCGAAGCACGGCGGTGTGCATATGGCACCTCTGCTTTGAAGTTCCAACGCCAGCTTGCTGGCCATCGCTCTGCACAGCGGCCATGGATACGCAACCTCAAGTGCTGTTGCCCACTCTCCAGAAGGCGTTTGCCCCCAAGCTTCATGTTCGTGATCATTGCCACACAACTTTGCTAACTCCTCAAAATGCTTGATGTTGTGGAGCAATTTGGTTAGTTTGCGTCTACTTGAGCCGTATTGGCAATGGTGAAAGAGTACTTCACGAGGAGCCAGGTCATTGATCAAAGCTATGAATGGGGTCGTCAACCACATGAAGCTCCGCCCTGGGTTCTCGCAGGACCAGAGCTTCCCTAGGCGTTCACAAAGCCTAACGATATCACAGGTGATGGCATAAAGGCGATTGGCACTGACAACCCGTGCAAGCAATGTCCCTTTGAGAGTAGGGATCCCATTGGGGTATTGATCTGTCCTGACAATTGGGGGGTTGGTCCGCCCCTTTCTTTGGATCAGCCTGGCACGGCTGGACATCCCGCAAGGTGGGGCGAGGTGCACATAAGCACAGTTTGGAGATGCAATTAATTCCTTTACAGGTTCAAGCTGGTCGGGCTGCAATAAATCAAGCTTCAAGATGGGACATCTCAGGCTGTGTGGGATAGAGACATCAACACCAAAGCTGTCAGCAAAACCTACTGCTTTAAGTGCAGCAGTGAGCGTGCCCGATCCTGCGAAAATCTCGATGCAGAAAAATTCTTCGAGAGACTGATTGAAATCCACAGTGCCTTGCGGCCCGCTTTTCAGCGTTGGAGATACTTGGCTCTCTTGTGAAACTGTATCTGGAGCCATTTGTCACGACCCCACGTAATTTTGGAGGCTATGGGGTTTGTGGCATCCAACTTCGGCGCATACATGTAGGCCACGCTCACATGTGCCACCTGCCGATGCTTTGCTGCAGCCGTTGGTCAGGTTGAATGCCCAGCAAATCCTTTTCCCATCCTTTGTGTTGAGAGCTTTTCCAATCAATGGCTCCGGAACGTTAGGACCACGTCCTCTTTTGCTTTTCGATCCTTTACCCTTTCCTTTCCCTTTTCCTTTTGGTTAGGAACGCGTTCTGGAACGATCCTGCAGGCTTAGTTGGCGTTCTGGAACGCGTCCTCTGTTGCTCTTGTTGCGCCTGTTTAGGCTGAGCTGCAGCTTTGGGTGCTTGTCCACATGCAAGGGGGAGAAGATGAAAATTGACGGAGCTATGATTGAGGATGTTCACCAACTCTTTTTCGATCGGAGTCTTTCCATTTTTGCGTCCTTTTTGAGCGTGGTCAACCTCTCGGACATGAGCATAAAAGCTTGTCTGTCTGCTCTCAAGACTTGCTGAAGGCTCACAGGTGAATAACCGGGAGGCGCTGGCTGACTCAAATGATCCACAAGTTCAGCGTGAAAACTGTTCATGATGTCGTATGGGCAGAGTTGTACAAGATCGTAGGCTAATGCCCTTCTCCTCAAAGCGTTGACCACCTCCAGCTCTGTAGCTGTTGAGCATGTGATGTCACTTGCCTTGTCTTTCACCACTAATGAAGAGGCGTCGATCGCCAACTCCTTCCCAGGTTTCTTGTTCATGAGCTCTTGGCGCCTTGTGTGGAACTTTTCAGGCCCGTGGTAGATCAAGACGTCTTTCTCGGCCATTGCTATGAGCATGTCATACACAGCATGGCCCACTTCCTCTTCTCCTCTGAGTCGCAAGCCAGTCATCCTCTTCCTCTGTTCAGCGATCCTGTTCTCCCTTTCTGCAGGAGCCATTACAGCTGGCAAGACATCTTCTTTTTTCGTGACCTTGCTCTTGACATCTGCAACAACGAGTGTTTGTGCCTCAAATATGCGTTTTTTCATTGCGGCCAGTGTGCCGACATTGGGTACTACGGTGCCACCAAACAAAGTTCTGATTTGCTCATTTGTCGGCGTAGTTCCTGGAGGAGAGGCATCACACCTGCACCTATAAGTGCATCAACTTCTGCTTCGGTGAGGTGGACTTCGAGTCCTCGGGCCCTCAACGCCTCCTTGGACTCCAACAATGTTCCCATTGCCCACCAAAGTCGCAGTCCACAAAGGTGATGAAATGATGTTTCATGACTTTGCCATGCTGTCTGGATGCTACTTCATTCTTGTCTAACCCACTCCAATGCGATGCTATTATGCTAACATGTTTGTTCGTTGCAGCCGTCTATGTGTGTGTGAAACCAAAACTGCACGCAGGAGGTTGACATGACGCCACTGGTTGACATGCGCACTGTTTCACTGAATTGTGATGGACCGCACTTGCGACCACGATGCACTGTTTTTCATTCTTTGGCACTTGCCATGCTCTCAAGTCTGCGCTTCTTCAAAGCAGCAGCTGCAGCCCCTAAATCCTTAATGGGCTTGGCAACGGCGCACCTCTTGCACTTGCGGAATACAAGAAAATCTACCTCACGGACTTTTTTGAAGTCTGCAATCTTTTTCACACCACAGCTGAAAGATTCTTGTTGTGAACCTACTGCTCTTAGGTGAACTACTTGACTCTTGATGTGTTGAAACATATCAAAATCAGGATCCCACTGCTTCTCTTGGACTACTGTCATTGGGCAAGGCAAGTTCTGAAAGAGATTCGTCTGAGCTTGTCTCAGCCTCTGATGACGAACTGGAGCTGGACGCGTCTTCGATGTTCTCAGCTGGCGGCTTGAAGTCATCCTTTGGGTCCGCTCTGCAAACTTCACCCACCATGCCCGACCTAGTAGTGTCCGGTCTCAGAGATCCGTTCCGAATTTGTTGTAACACAGAGTCAAATTCTCGCAATGGTGCTGCTAGTACGTATCTTGCGTATACATCCGCACTGTGCTTCCCACTGACGTGATGGCCCAGTAAAAGACGAGTTGTCTCGCCTGGACCTGCCTTGGCACACCAAGAAAGCGGTGTCCCTTTGAGAGTGTGGATCGTTGTATAGTCGATACATCCCAATCTTTTGGAGAGTAGCGATCTGACCTGCCTCTGACGTAGTGACTGCACGGTCTTGCCAACCAATCCCATTCTGGTTGATGGGAGAAGGGAGCAATGCTTCGTCGTCCAAACGCTCCAACTGTCTTCCTGCGAGCTCTGCAACCTTCACGAAATTCACTCCCCAAGGCAGCCACAGCAGGCCCCACACAGGCGCCACTAGAGGCATAGCTATCCCTTGTCTGGCCACCAGACGGGCCGTCTTGTGTGACCTGGTCCTGAATTCAAGATAACCTGCTATTGTCCCATTGTGTTCAGAAACGTCTTTGCAGTATCCTCGAAGTTTCTTCAAGTCACTGAGCCTGCTGCGGCTGTACAGGCAAAACAACATGGCCCCAGCCGCACCATTTCAACAGTTTTCTTTGCTTTCAGTGAGACCTGTCCAGAATTACCTGGTACGCCGACCACATGTTCACAAAACCGCAAGGCTTCTAGGAACCCAGACAGAGCCGATGGCCCTGCTCCAGTGTTGGACAAATGGTCAAGGTAATCTTCAACATCACTCACCGTGATTGGACAAGGGCAAATTGAAAATCTGCTGCTCCTGTACCATTTCATGAATCGAACTATGCAATTTCCGCGGCGCAGGACAGTGTTCGTCTGTTGCCGAAGACCTTTCGAATGCTGGGAAGGTCCTGGTTGTCCACGGCATTGTCAAGATCGTACCCAACAGGCCAAGCCTGTCTCCCGGAACTAAAGATGATGTACCACTTCAAGTGCATCCCCCCAAGATTTCTGCTCAAGTTCCGCTTCAGACAGATTGACCTTGAAGTTGATCACACCCAGATAGACACCTCTGCCGCACTCCTGCCATGAGCAGGGGAGAGACTTTGGTGCCTCCTCTGGGTTGTCACCAACATCAACTCCACCCATTTGCGGAATGGGCAAATCTGGCAAACCATCATCCTCAGAGAAAACTTGCTGCATGACCCCAGTCTCCCAAGGCAACTTGACTGATAGAGCAGGAGGGACGGCCAAACACCTGTCTCGAATGAGGCTTGAGAAAGATCTGAGGTCAGCAGGGTCAACCTCCTCTTGGACGTCATCTGCAGGATCAAAATACCCATCAAAACTGGTTGCCTTGCCCACGTCTCCCTGAGAAACTTCTGATGTCAGGTCCAAGTGCAAACTCTCTACTTCAGATCCCCCAAACAAGTCTATGTTGGATGGCAGGGGGACATGGACTGCTTCCGAATCGATTGAGTCGGCTTCCAAATCATTCTGCTGATCGTCTCCATCATTCTCTAACGACCCATCTTTCCTGAGGTTCATGCATGCAAGCTATACCAAGGGCCTCACGTGATCAAGGTACCCCAAGACGATGTCGACACCCACAAGTGAATCCTCGTTTCCTCAAGTTGAATGACGTGCTTCAAGATGATGCCAGTGTCCACAGTCGAACTCCGTACCTGACACAAAAGACAACGACCAAACGACATGATGCATATTGTGCACGAGTATCACAGCTGCCATGACTCCCCAGTCGACAAAACTGAAACATATCAGCCTCAAGCTGAGCGTGTTGTCACTCGACAATAAAGGCCTAAACGACCTGATGAACGGCCACTTGGCGCATTCTAATGATGTCAAGTTTGACTCCAGTTCATCATTGCTACACTGGACATGCTCATCTCAATGCTTCCACATGTGCAAACCACGAGGTCCCGGCCGATCACTTGTCCCACTTGGGAAACGGTTGAACCAGGCCTGAACCACTGATGCTGGCTTAATTCACATGTCTTCCCTCTCCTCTCGAAGTGGGTCACTTGACAAACCACTGCTTCACATTGGGGCTCAGACCGTGAATCCGCTCAGAGAACAGACTACCAATCTACGTGATTTGACAAGCTAACTCTTTGAAATGCATGTCAATTAAGAATTGAAGGTTCCACAAGTGAAGTATCTTGAAATGAAGCATGCTCACATGAATGACACAAAACTGGAGCCAAACCAAGAAATGAAGTGCAACTGACACACCGACATGCTGTCACTCAACTTGACTTGTGGTCACTTGACCATTTGAAATGACATTCACATGCTTGTGTGTTCAGTCACTTGACTGATTCAACCCCTCATCCACGTTTCTGTGTCCAAACTGCGCAAAACCCCTGATCAAATGTTTGGGCGTGCTGTCGCACCGTAGCATGTGAAATAAAAATGGGCCAGAGTAGAGCCGGTCGGCCACGTACCTATAGGCACTGCAAAAACTGCGGATGCTGTGCATGGACCCTAACAATCAGCAGGGCAACACACACGAGGCTTCTCAAGGCAGGTCAGACGGCTGTAGTCCTCCTCAGTCGGCCGCGGCCGGATCTTCAGTACTTTCAGGATCGGCCCCATGTCCAGGCAAGATGAAGCCGAAGAGCTGGGCAGCGACTGGATCTCGAGATGCCAAGTATTCAATCACCTGGCCCAGCCGATTTCTGCTGTGCACCATGGCCTGGTGATGCGGTCGTCCTGCTGACGGGTCACATCGCTGAGGCGTCCTGTGAGATCCATCAGGTCCATCAAAGGCAACTGTTTCACCGTGACAAAGGTGTGCCGAATCATCCCATTGTCAGTGCCGTCTGCAGAGAGGTCGGCAACCTTGTCCGGCAGGTCGCGCTCCACTGCGTTGACAATGTCCCGATACAAGGATGCATCTGTGGTGTGAATCCACCATCGGTGGTTTTCATCTAACTCCTCATGTGGCGCCCAAAATTTCGGCAGCTCCGATAAAGGAGGTGGCACAGCCATATGAAAAGGCACGCGGGCTAGATGAGCCACTTCCGACAGCTCACACTCGGTCGAGGCCGGAATACCCACAAAGGGAAGCACCATATCGATAGTAAATTCTTTTGGGATAGGCCCAAAGAGAACTTCGGTCTTCACTTCAGGGCTGGGCATGATGATGTTGCCCGCACCATCTGTTTCCATATTTCTGGCCATACTGTCGATGAAAGAGACCCACACCAGGAGCACCTGCAGGACGCCAGTGCCAAGATGTCAAAAGCTGAGCAACCAACTCAAGGCACACACACGCAGCTCACTGTCACACCCGCCGCGAAGCACAGAGCGAAGGATGTCAATGAAAAGGTGGCCTGTTGCGGCAGAGACCCACCCAGCACGATCGGGCAGTGTTGTGCCCACGACCCCTTGGCCAAAGCTCTCGGTCTTCGCATGCACAGCCGGCGCAGACAGATGGCTCAAAAACGCCCCATGATGTGCGAAAAATTCAATCAAATGAATCTGACAGTTTGAAGGATGATAAACTGTCACAAGATGTTGACAAAACCTTACTTGCATGTCATGCACCTGTCATGACTGTCAACATCAAAACTTTGCTGTGTCCCTTGACTACAGCCTAAAAGCGGCATCGGATGAAATGTCAATGTGGACATGTCACAAGATAAGAACAGATACCTCCCTGAAGTTGACATGCTGACATCAACCGTTTCCAATTGAAACCCTTCATGCTCATTAGAATAATATTACATCATGTGCCATGAGTTTCATCACGACTATCAGTGACTATCCAAACGAAATCACGCCGCATTTTTTGAAGTTGACATGTTTTGGGTAGGTTCCGGCAGTTTCGGTCGCCGGGTCCATTCTTGTCCCCGTCCCCAAAGGTTTCCATGGCCATTGCAGAGCGTCGCAGAGGCTCGGCAGAGGACACACATATTGCCATGCAACGCCAATAATATGCCACACAAATTCCAACAAGTTGCTGCAACGGCCAATGATCGAAATAAACCGAAACAGAACGAACCGGCCATGCTGCTGAAACCAATGTCGCCCAGCGATGCAACAAATTTTTAATCACACGCCCCATTTGGCCCCATTGCGAGCGAGTCACGCAGAGAAACGTGGTGGCCATTTTTGGCACACCCAAGGCTTTGCAAAAAGGTCCAGAATGCAGTGGGATGAGGTGCTGGGGTGGGTTGACAGAAGGAATAAGATCAGATCAGGTTTGGGTGACATCCATAGTTGGTTTCATGTGGTTGAAATGAGGTGAGTCACAGTTTTTACACCTCGCTGCAATTTGTCAAATAGCATGGATGGTTTTTTCAATGGTTGTTTCTGGACACTTCTTGTTTTTATTCACATCGAGCCTTTGTAAGCCATTAAGTGATGCGAAATATAAACTCGGTAGGACTGGAAAATATAGGAAATTTCTTCGCCAAACCCGTGGATATCAAACAATCGCATCTGCAGCTGTTGCTTTTGTCTTTGGCTCAAAGCACAGCCATTTATGGCTGAGGGTGAGGCTCTTTGGACCTGAGCTATCCTAAGGATGGCGACGTCCTTGATGTTTAGGTGGTGCCGGGGAGGTGGTGGGCCTCGGCAAAAATAAAACGAAAAAGCTCCCTCCCACCTTCCCTTGAGTTGACGTTGCATGCCGGGCGACATGCATTTGACTTGACAGGGACTCCTTCGCCAAACCCGTGGATATCAAACAATCGCATCTGCAGCTGCTCTTCTTTGTCTTTGGCTCAAAGCACAGCCATTCACCCCACCCTTCACCAACTGTGCGATGAGCTCATCCAGAATTTTGCAAGCAACTGTAGAAACCTCTCTGGCAGTATGAATGGCAAGTTGATATCGCCACGGGATGGAGGGTCAGCAATGTTACTCTTGGAGGGAACCCTTGCAAGCCAAATGTAAGCATGTAGGTCTGACTCAAGCTCTGCAAAGATTTCAGCAAGTGCATCAACTGTGTCATTGTCTGAAACACCTTTTAACAACGAGAATTTCGTGCCCTCATTGTCGACAAAGAGAAGACATCTCCTATTGGCAAAGCAGTTTTTCCATAAAAGACAGGCTACAAGCGCAGCTAAGGTTTCCGCCTCGAAGATGATTTGCCTCTTTTGCAACTCACCCAAAGCATGCCTCCCACACTCCTTAAGAGGAAGAGAGAAAAACTGCACCTCGCCTTCGAAACAAAGTACACCACCAAGGCCACATGGCCAAACCAAATTCTCTGCCTCGTAGCAAGCATCTGTGAAGATGGCAACGCTGTTGCGCCCAAGGGCTCTGCTCTCCCTTGGCACATTCATTTGCAAAAGGTTCATGAAAAGTTCCAGGAAGAAAACATCCTTCCCTGACAATCTACGTTTTCTGCCTTCCGCAAAGTCACTCAAAACACGTAGACAACGTTTCCCAATCTTTCCAAACAACTGGGAATCCGCAGAGTGCCCTGCCACGGAGACGTTGTGCGCCCTTGTTGGACAACTCCCCATTGCTTATCACCAACTGCAACTCAGCACACAGTTCTTTGACCCTGGATTCTGTATCGCAAATGGTTGCAAAGCCACTGAACGACGAGCTCAAATTGAAAGCCACGCCAAGCGCCTCACACACATCTGAGAAGGGCATACACTTGTCTCCCTCCACAGCAAACTTCCAACCAAGAACGTTGAAGAGAGTTGCAATGGTACCTTCAGTGCTTTTCGCCAGAAGACATTGGCTGTAAGAGATAAGGTCATCATAGAATGACGTCCATATCAGCTTGCACCACACAACTCCTAACCACCAAATGGCCATCACAAGCCGCAAAAAGGAGTGAACGCTGCGCACGACCCCAAAACCCAGAACACAACACTGAAAGTACTGCATGCAATTTTGTTCTGGGTCAAATACCCGGAAAAAAGCAAAACGTTTTCCGCTGGGACTCAAAGCAACCTGCCTATACGCACTTGTCAAGTCAAACGTCCGAACCACAAGCTTAGGGTCAAAGTTGTTGGCACCACACTCGTCAAACCACAGCATAAGCGCGGCCCCTGCTATATCCACTGTATATAACACTGGAGCTTCCACTGTTGTAACACAGCTGTTAACACCAGACTCAGTGTAATCATCGATCAATCTGATTTTGTCTTTCTTCTGTCTCAAGCTAAAACGCCTCGAGATGGGTTGACTGAAAGGCACATTGCATCGCTGCAACGGACCTCGCAGCCAACCCACCTCCACTTCAGCCATAGTTTTGCTCCAGACCGCTCGGTCAATGTCAATGTCACCTGAGCCGCGTTGTTCGCTGTCCAGTATTGGCCTGACCAGCCTTGCATTGTTCTTCAGCCCTTCAAGGGAAGTGACAGCAGGTACAAACTTTCCGGGGAGCATATGCGTTGCTGGCACGCAACCTACCAGTTCAGCCCCGTCTCTGAGCTCACTCACAACACCCATATCGGGGTTCCCAATATCTTTCAACATTTCCGCAAACACTAAAATACGTTTGTCCTTGACCGCATTTGCAACATCAGCATCCATATTCAATTTCAGTTGCCTCTCATCAGCAGAGAGATCTTTCGCACGCTGAAGCCATTTTGTCAAGAAACGCATTCGATGAGAAATATTTTCATGCAAGCTGTGTTTCAAGTAAAATTGTATTGCATCAGCCAATTGCTTTTCGACATCCAGTGGGTGTCGTGCCATCACGGCTTGTTCCACAAACTCATTGTCACTCCGGTACAAGCCAAAAATTTGTAACGAAACCACAGCAGGAAAAGAGCAAATTGCAAGGGGAGGAGAGGAGAAATCGACATCCATGCTGTGCAAACACTCGTTTTTCAACTTGTCAAAAAGCTGCTCCATGCTCTCTCCCCCCACTTCCACAGTATGGAATAGCCTTGCAGGTGAAACGTCAACTGGCGCTGAAGGCCACACCGGTGTACCTTGGTGCTGCAACAGAGTGAATTTGGCTTTGTATTCAGAAATAAACGCTTGTAATTTGTTGGACTGTGGCTGCACACTGGAAAAAGCTTTGGCTGCCTGGTTCACAGGCTGTTGCACGGCGGGTTTGATACCTTTCCTTTGCAACGCCAACGTGATAGCATGTGCAATTGCTTCGCATAAACCTGAAGGATAATGAACTTCCAAGGATGTGGCAAAAACACGCCTTGAACCACGTTGGAGAACCCCCCAAGCTGCATGTACATGATCTCCCGGACAAACTTTGTTGATTTGCAAAAGTTCCTCAAAATTGCTTTGCAGCTTTGTCCACTTGGGGCGATTCCAGCCATAGGCACATGCCTGGTGAATTTGCTCAACATCTGTAGATTTGAATTCCCTTTCAGCCCAAGGAGTAGTGAACCAGTAAAGAGAATCCTTGGGGTTTCGCGCACAAACAATTGGCCCAGTTCACAACACAAATCGGCGCATGTCGCAGAAAAATCATATAAAACATTGGCCTGACCAACGCGCAAGAAATCTGTCCCTTCCAAATTGTCCAATCCGTCAGGCTGCTCGAGTGAGCAAAGTGGTTGTGGTAGGTCTGGCATATCATCATATTGAATGTTGCGCGCCATACTTGCTGTACCGCAAGGTGGTGCCATGTATACCGCTTTGACCTGTGGCATTTTGGTCCAACTGAAGACAAGCTGTTGAGTTGCAAATTGCATCAAATCCAGCTTTGTTACCATCACTTTGGGAGACCTGGCAACAATCTTATCCACAGCGATCACATCGAAGCCAACACGCTTCAAGGCAGCGCTGAAACCTGCTGTACCGCAAAATAACTCCAGCAGAACTGCATGGGTGAAATCCATTTGTTCGTTGCTGTCTCCTAGTCACTCAATAGGCTTTGGCACATCCTGCCTATGAGCTTCTTTGAAGGCATGCGTCTTGAAACAGCCACCACGAAAACAAACATGTCGCCCCCCTTGGCACACGTGCCTCCAGGCGGGGATCGATCGCATCCCGAAATGTTGTAATCGAAACAAGTCGGCCTGTTCTTTGCATCTCTTCCAACGCAACCATGGTAGCCCTTGGGTGCCGCATTGGACCCTGAGGCCTTGCCAGATTTTCCACCTTTGCCTCGACCCTTGCCCTTGTTGAAAGTGTTCGCATAAGGCTCACTGGAATTCCTTCGGGTCGAACCAGGCTGCGTTGTTTCATCTTTCATTGCAAATTTGGGAAGCGGCACAAGGTGGAAAGCAACTGTATAATCCCTCAGAGCTCTCTTCAATGCATCATCTAGCGGTCTGACATTGTCCGCACCAGGCCTGATATCTTGGACCTCCTGTGCTAAGTAACTGAACACCTCTTTGTCAGCCTTGATCACTTGTGCAAGCGTGGTAGCTTGAAACCGAATCGGGGGTTCAGAGCTAAAGTGCTTCAGCAACTTCTCGGTGTAAAGTTCATGTGTGCGGAATGATATCAGATTTGCGAATTCATGCGCCAATCCTCGTCGTCGAAGGCATTGAGAGAAGTGGAAAGTTGTCGACACCGCTTCGTCCTGGACATGCTTGTTCTCCTTCATGGAGAGGGTGATCGCATCTAATTTGAACTTCTTCTCAGATTTCCCGGTCTGCACTTCCAACTCACGGCTTGTACAACGTTGCGGCTCTATATAGCGTAGAGCCCTTGCTTCAAATTGCGCAGAAACCTCGTCTAAAAGAGCATGTGAAGGTTCTCCTGTTCCGTGGATGTTCAACCCTTGGAACCTGGCATGCAACTGATCCAACCTGGCCTTCTTCTCTGCGAAGGGAATGGGCTTAGCTGCTGTAGTGTCAGTGGAATCGACAGAAGCACGAATCGTTGATGCCATAACAACTTCACTTTCGAAATGAAGACGTCGCAACGCAGCTGAAGCCCCCATAGTTAATCTCACTCCGTTGTTCACATCAGTTGCGGATTGGTCAAACTGTCTCTCTTCAAATTCAGAACCTGGCCTGAAAACTGCGAAAGCCAAATGACCCAAGGTTGACACACCTTGCTGTCTCAAACACTGGGTGAAAGGAGCTGGGACCCCATACTCATTGGCTCTAGCCAGAAAATGCGCCTCGCTATCTTGCACTCCCGACATCTTGAACCGAAGTCTCAAGTTGAAATCAATCATCAAACGTCAGATTGCACAGAGATTCCGTCAAGTGAATGAAACTGATACAACACAATTGCAAGTAAAAGTGAGTGCACACAAACATGTATGTGTGAACATGCATGACAAACATGTAGATTCCACAAGCACTGCAACATGCTTCAAATGTTGGCCATTGCCAATTGCACAACTTTTACAAGACAAATGGAAATTCACATGACATACATGTGATTCATTCAAGTTCTGGACATACCAGAAATACAGCGTTGGCAAACAACGCGCGACTCATGCCGCTTGCTTCATTTTGACCCTGCAAAGGTCTGTTCATAGGCAGTAAGCGAAGCACTTTCCGCAACGCAATCCTGTCAGTTCAGGAACTGCCACAAGAGACCTTTGGGAGACGTTAGCGGACAAGATCGCAAGAGAAGTTTGCCCTTATGCATTCTAGCTAGCTCTGATCAGGTTGGTCTCTGTTCTTACCTGGTGAGATGTCGTTTTGTTTAAGTAAGGACATCGGGGATATCAGTTGTGACATGACTGGAAGTGACCATTCATGGGCTGACCATGGTGTATGTGTTTGTCACAATTTCCAGGGAGACAAGGGACAGATGGACACTTGAATGGCTGAGATAAAGTTTTAGTTGCGTTCTAGCAGTTTGTTGCGACAGAGAGTCAGATGAACTGGTTGCGTAGGAAGCGTTTGGGACTTTTTGGCAACCTGATGCTAGTAGAAGAGGTGTAAGGGTCAGCAGTCACACCACTACACTACCCAACTCAACGTTCAGCTCTAATAAAGCAGTGAGCTCAGCACCCCTCACCTGTCAACTGCCCGTACCTAAGTCACCTTAGCATGAACTCGACTGCTGCGCATACAGCGGTTCATCATCCAGTGACCTCGATACCTGAGTCGACATCCTCAGTGCTGGGGTCGGCAGTGTATGGTGTGGGTAGCCCCGCAGGGCTCCTCTACCATGATAAAAATCTAGCCACTTACTAGATCGACGTCAGAACCAACAAGATTTCACAAACAAAAGAAAGTTTCAAACCTGCAACTCCTAAGTGCAGACGTCAGCTTCAACCTTTTCGCTCGGACGCCACACAAAGGAAGAACGGCACACAGCCGCACACAAACAGAGGTCTGTCTTCCTAAGTTGTCCTGCTGTGAGTGGAACTACAGTTCAGATTAGCTCTTGACAATTCAGCTCCCTTGAGCCAATGTCTAACGAGGAAACACGATTCCTGGTTGTGAACATCAACCTTTCCTTAAAGGTTGATGGAACGATTCCAAACTGTGTTCAAAACGCTGTTTGAGTTTCAAAACAGCTAGCGACAAAACGAATCACCACAAAAATCCTCAAATACGTCAGTTCTCACCAAAACGTGAAAACCAGTGTTCGAGAACGACATGATTCCAAAATAAACTGTACAAATCTCCAGTGCAGAAAATTCCTAGAAACGTAAGGTTTCTTCTCTGTACTACTTCAGTTCAGGAAATCGAATGTCCACGTTTCAAAGCAATTTAAAAAATGTTCTGCTCTATACTTCCATCACATCCACTCAGTTCAGAAGTGCAAATACCAAATCGATATACTTCACAACACGCACATCGCAGAATAACCAGACGCAATAAAGCATAGCAATGTCGGAGATAACGAAGTCATAGACCAAATGTCTAGACCACGCAATATGTAGTCCAGTTAACGGAGAAGGTAACCAATGCCCGCGCATATGGCTAGCTTCTCACTATCTCACTTCCAAGCAAGACATAGACAAAGGTGGTCCTGGACCAAATATCCAGTTCAAATAACCACGTCCATGACCGAGATCAAACAGCCCAATCATGATGTTGTAGCAGGCTTCTCTCGGCAGGTGCCAACACACTCCAACAGTAGCTCATGCTTCTGTATACACCTGTAGGTAGATAGCTAAGCGCTGAGCTTAGCTATGGTTGGCAAGTTTCATCTTTGGCGAGAAGGACACAAACGTCCAAAAACCATTGTGCAATACTCATCATCCAGTCTTCACGATCCAGACGAAACAAAATGTCCATCACGAGCAACGCAAGTTGCTCGAGATTATGCAGAAAACATCAAATTAGGATTGATCGCACCGAAGTTGATGGTAAAGTGACCAAATCCCAATCTGAAAGCAGTTCAGGATGAAACTCTTCGTGCAGAGCTCAAAGAACATCAAATTCAGACGACTTTCCACGATCTTCACCATGGTGGCCTCCAAAAGGGTCTAAAGTCACCACGGCGGGCAACCTCAACCACATATTTTCACATCTATCAAACCAACTGCCATCTGTATATTGTATCCACCGGGGACCGCTCAAGTTCCCACAGAACTCTTTCACAAGTTTCCCAAGATCTCTTAAGATCCACACAGCTTTCTCTTAGCGTCTGCCCCTCACCCTTAAGATCACTGGGGCTCCGCTACCATGTGAAAACACAAGAGCGGCGGTCAGCTCTTTTTCACCAGCTCAAACTTGAGCCAAACCACAAAAAGTTTGACATCATCTTGTGTTCTCTTCCTTTAGGAGAGATGCAGAGTAAAAGTAAAACGCAGTGACTTCTCAAACGTTCTTACAAATTTCAACCTCCTTCAAACGAGTTCTCAAGCTTCCAAAAACGTTCTTTCGCTTCTCCATATAAACAAGCTTCAGCTCAAACTCACATATCACGAACAAAACGCCTTACAAAATCACCCACCCAGCATCAAGTTCATAAGACATAGGTCAAACAGATCAGAAACACCGAAAAACACAAAAACAACGAAAATCCATCCAAGCTCTTCCATGCACAAACTGGCATTTGGTTCCAAATTGGTTTTGAAGTGGTTCCTACCTGGATTCTACTGTTCCTATGTGTTCATATGCACATGCAATGTTTCAAGATAGTTTCAAGATGTTCAAGTGGGTTCAAGGTGGTGCAGTACATCCCCTCACTGCACTTTCACACATTACCAAAAATTCATGCAGTTGCCCGTCACCATGGTGAAGATCGTGAAAAGTCCTCACCAGCAGATTTACAATTGAATTTGATCTGCTTTGAGCTCTACGAAGAGTTCTGTGCCTCTAGATTGGATCATTTACCGTCAACTTTGGTGCAATCCGATGTTTTCTGCATTATCTCGAGGTGGCAACGGCGATTCTCGCCAGAAAACGTTTCTCTGGTGCTCGAGGTATCTGACGAGATAAAAAACTGGCTCACTTGAAGTCGACCACGTCCTGACCTCTTCAGCATTTGCTTTGTCGGCTTCCCAGAGTCTCTCTTGACTCGATGCCGACTCTACAGTTCTGATCTCGATGCCGGCTCTGCAGTCTCTTCTGGTGCCTTCAGCAAGTATCTAGCGCTTACTTGTCTGAGCCTAAGGCGTTTTCGAGAGATATGAAGGGCACTCTTGGGTGTGCAATCTTATGCACGGCTGTCTCTACTTCGATCAGGAGTGTGCTTTCATGTCACAGGTCATCCAGTCACAAACATAGTGAGAGAAGCGACAAACTGCTAAAAGCCAGAACACGAGATGTCCGCAAAATAATCATTTTTCCGACACTGCACCTCTAGCCTGCAATTCTGAACAAATAGGCCTCGGCCTCTCCAAGATGCTGGTGGAGATACATATCTACACCATTCACTCGGAAGCTCAAGCATGTGGCAATGTCAAGCTCGCTGAACTCGAACAGGGCGTGAAAGAAGCGACTGGTTGTGCCTCTGTTAGACTCACGCGGTCCCGACCAGTGCCACTCGTTCACCTAGCAGTGGTAGCAGTAATACTCGTAGTAGCAGGCAGAACTACTGGTTCCAGTGAGGTTGGGTCGGCTGGGGTGGGTTGGGGTTAGGGTTCAACCCTAACCCTGAACTATGGGGGTCTCGGGGGGGGGGGGG